>KN887865.1:6567-19273 GCA_000934455.1 Apostichopus parvimensis | reverse complement strand
GAACCATGTGCTAGCTCCAGCTCCAGTAATTCTGCATGCTTCATGTTACGATGTTAAACACAAATTCGACTTAGATTCGAAACAAATACGCCTATCTGATAGAGCTGTTGTGGGGGAATAATTTCGGTAAGGGTTGTGCACATTTGTCTGCAAAAACAACAAAAAAGTGAACTAAGGTCTGGGAAAAAGTGGGGGGGGGGCAAATGCCCCCTCTTGCCCCCCCCCGTAATCCCGCCCATGCTGATGGCCATGTCAAAAGGGTGGGGAAACGACGACAAAATGCAAAAAGCTGTTTTAAGTAGCACTCCATGTACCAATCTAAATGTCAGTCTTGACAAGAGATACATTAGGGCTGCAATCAGTTTGTCTTTCATTGAATCATGTCATACCAACGTTATATTCATTTACCCTTTGCCGACTTTTTCATGTTTGCTAATAGTAGTTGTACCAGAGGTCATTGTCTTCAACTCCAAAAGTCACAAAGTAGTATTAATATTCGGTATAACTTTTTTTCTAATAGGGTTGTGAATGAGTGGAACGGTTTGCCTGAGAAAGTTGTACTTGCAAGTAGTGTCAATGGGTTTAAAAATGCTCTGGACAAGCACTTTAAGCATTGTAATCGGGTCTGAGTGTTTGTGTCTTCAGTTTTTTTTCTCTCTCCTATAGGGTCCTTGATGGGGACTTGAGTGTCCCTCCTGATCCTTTTTTTTCTACTAAACTAAACTATATATTTCTACATATATATACCTATAGACAACAGATGTAGAAGTCACACTGTATGATTTTTGACATTAGCTGCCCCCTTTCGATCCTTGCCCACGATGTGGCAGAACACATGTATTTTCAATTGTTTAGGAATTGTTACCACAAATGGTTAAATACTGAGTGTCCTCTATGACTTCCCTAGAAATTTCAAGAAATGAGGACAAAAGCTTGCTGCAATGTCATGTTTTCGATGTATTTCAAACATGCTTTATTTCAACAAGACATCAACATTTCAATAATTACCACACTAGTAAAAAGAAAACAGACCACAACAATCACATTTGCTTTGATATCATGAAACATTATAAAGTAAAAAAAGCTGGTACTATCACTGACACATTAGCATGAGTTCCAATCTAAGAGTGTCTCAATTTTCATTAGTTTCACATTACACTACTTAACACATAGCCTGCACATTAATTACCCAACAAATTTGTCTGTCTGTATGTAGTTTTTGTATACTTAAACCAAAGTTAAAGGTTTTAGAAAAGAAATGCACTTGGCATAACAAGTCTAATTTTTCAATAGCAGCTCTTTTTTTAACCGTTTCCGAATGAGCGATTTTGTAACTGACAGTTTGGCAAAGTTCATATTGAGAAAAGTTTTGCTCTGCAGAGAGATTTTCCATTTTCAACAATATGCACAAATGGAATCTCCAAGACACTTCGTAAATCTTTCGAAAAACTACCCTAAACGCTTCTTCTTGCAACATTTTTGGTGTGCATTTTCCAGAGGATCCTACCTACTTATGGTTTAGAAATCAACACTTTGCAAGTATTGAGTTAGATTAATTATAAGATCAGAGAAATATAAAGAAGTTTTACACAATGATGTACTCCAGTTTGAATGTCTCAAGTTTGAATGTCTCCAGTTTGAAATTCTTCTTCAAAATTTTAAGAAGTGAAAGATCCAGCATCTTCATGGATTTAATGATAGCATTGCATGGTATGGTTACATGATGTACTGGGGAACAATACTGACACGATTACTGGACATCAATAGATGTATGCATGTGTATGTATGTATTTTAGATCCTCCTGCAAGCGGGAACTCGCGAAGAAGCCTCATTGGCTTATCAAAGCCGCAAGCTGACCGAAGTCAGTCTCTTACATTCACATTTAACGTCCATGATTATGAACTGTCAATTGTCAACAACTCTGTAACTGGACGACATACATTAATCTTGGAGTGACTCGAACCGGGGTCAGCTCATAGCCTTTACCACTCTGGAGGAACTGTAACATTCAATTAATATTGTTCAATATCATCATCCACTATGTGACATTATGGAATTTCACTGGAATTATAGGGAAAACAGCAAAAATGCTTTGAGTCACACTGTGTATGAATAGATAGGTCTAACACACAATGGTACAAAAGTAGGGGGAAATGTTTACTTGCTTTAGTTCTTACAACAATAAAGAGAAGGAAAGTTTAAAGAATCCAACTGCCTCTTTTCTTTGTCTGTGACATCTCACTCTAACTGGAGCAACAATATTTTGGTAAGTTTCCATCTGCGGAGACCGAGTCATCTTTTTTAGGCTGTCCAGGCTGCTTGACTGCACAGTGAGCGAGCTATGGCTGCATACAAAGACACTGAGAAATGTGTATCATCCCTGAAGAGGGAGGAGGGGGGTGGTGGGAGGGGGTGACCCTAGTCATCATCTGGGTCATTACCTGCCCCTTGCTTAGGGACTCTTGGTCCTCCAGCTTGTTTGGCCATAATAATCTGTTGGGAATAAAATAAACAAACCATGCACTATTAAGATTAACATGTTTAAGAAAGATGTCATATATTAACAATAACAATCACTGTGCCGTAACACAATTCTATGAGCTGGTGAGTTTAGTAAGTATCTGACTATCTGTACACCAGTTGCAGTTATGTATAAGAATCAACTATGAAACATCTCAATCTTCAGTCATATTTGTAAAACCTGGCAATACATATCAGTTAATGGCAAGGTTATATAACTACAATTCATTAATTAATAAACATCACTTTAGGTTTCAACAAATTGTTTCTATGAATCTTTCTGGTCAAGTCAGAAGAGGTTTGATTTCTTGTCTGTACCAAACCCAACCAATGCCCCACTCCCCAACTAATGCCCCACTCTGCAACTAATGCCCCACTCCCCAACTATCAAACCCAACTGATGCCCCACTCCCCAACTGATGCCCCCACTCTGCAACTAATGCCTCACTCCCCAACTAATGCCCCACCCACAACTAATGCCCCACTCCCCAACTGATGTCCCACTCCTCAACTGATGTCCCACTCCCTAACTGATGTCCCACTCCCCAACAAATGCCCCACTCCTCAAACTGATGGCTCACACCCCAACTGATGCCCCACTCACTTACTGATGCCCCCACTTCCCAACTGATGGCCCACTCCCCAACATGCCCTCTCTTAACCCGCAAAAACAGAATGAGTCACATATGATGTGACTTGAAAGATGTTGTGCAGGAATCCTACCTGATCAACCCTAAGTACGGTGATTGCAGCATTGGTAGCCAGTTTAATTGCCCAGAACTTGGTCAGGTAAGCATCTGTAATGTTAGCTTCAACCACATCTTTGACATCAGCACCTTCAGCCTGATTTGTAAGTAAGAGGAAACATAAATAATTACCAACTAAATAAAAAATCACGTAAGCATTTCATAACAGTGGCTGTAACTGTTCCCAGTTACAATTCATATTGAAAACTAAGCAGTACAACATATTTTACATCTTTGGATAAATTCCAAGAACTTGGCATGAACAAAAAAGTAACAGACTTTCTGCTGTAGTCTTCCAGATTAAAAATATAGGAAATATTCCTAATGTATGTTACAGCTTTTTGCTATTCTGAGTTCTCTGTCATGTATAACCACACAAAACAAGGATTGTTAGTGTTATTTATACATATTTGTTCTTCCTACAGCAAAATTTGGAAAGGATTTTTTTACCAGAGATTGGAGAGGATTTCTTATAAGTAATACAGATTTTCAGTTAAATTTGACATCCATTATATACAAGGTTACACATAACATAATCAATTCACTATATTTGTTGTATAGCTACCACCTGTGTGAAGTATAGCATGGTGTAGTGCAAGTGTCAAACTATCTTTCAGACATGGGGTTTCTTATGGACCAACTATGTGTTTTCATGTGAGCTATTTTGGTGTTTACAATGGCTATTTTGGGGCTACTTATGGGCTCTTTCCAGTCTTTACATTAAACATCAGAATCCTTTCTTATGGTGTTTGTCATACTTCTTTCACGTTGACTGCATTAACAGTCAATTGTGCACATAGGAAAATTAATTAATTTAATGAGATGTAGAATTGCAATGGCTATGTTGATAGTTTGTTTTTAAGCGACATCCACTTCATGAATGTAGCAGGCTTTGCTACTTTATTCCTCTAACTGTTTTGTTAAAACAACACACTTTCAGGTCTGGTAACAAAAGACCATGCCCCCAACCCCTATAACCTCCCCTTCTGTAGAGTAGAACTCAAGAATTTCCTTGTTGGGTAAATGTTTGTTTACTACAACATGCACAGTTGTCATACATGGAAAACTCTTACTTAAAAGGTTCACAGTGAATGACAAAAAGAGGATGAAAAACTTCTTTTTATAAAAATAAAGTTTGCAAATTGCCATTTTTTGGTCTCCGAGGTTACAAGTATTTCGGACACGAGGCAGTTTTACAGACGTGGTTAGGCTTAATTGCCACAAAAAGTAACATTAGGATAGTCCTCTTTAAGGTAACAGCCAAAACTGACAAATGAGTTTCTATTTTTGCTGGAGAGCACTAGTGGTAGTCAAAACAGATTTTGCTTTTGATACATTAATATTTCTTCTACATGATATTACTTTTATTCAGCATAATACCTCATATTTTACCATTTATCTTATCAATCACATGTGTTGTTGATGGATTCATGTGGCATGCATGTATTGTAGAAAACTCTTCTTTATTTGACCACTAGTGGAGTGAAATGTTTCTTTATTCAATCTAGGTATATGATACAAGATACAATATATACAATAAACTAAGTGGCCAGCTGATAGAATTGATACCAATTATGATCATTGCTAGCAGATTTTACATCACTCTGAAATGAAGAAAATGTATGGTTTCTGTTTTTACTTCCGAACATACACAATTGTTTTATTTTAGAGATAATGGAAAGAATCTACTGACACACTTGGACACAGAGTCACTTTACATGCTCCTGCAAAAACAAAAATCTCTCTCCGATTCTATGTCTTACATAGGGAAGGGCTCATATAGTGATCCAATTGAAACATATCCACAATAGCAAAGCTGACTTTAGCATTGGGGATTGAAACATACCGCAACATCAAAGCCGACTTTAGAGTTACCAACTGAAACAACATACCTCAATATCAAAGCCGACTTTAGAGTTGGGATTGAAACAACATACCTCAATATCAAAGCTGACTTTAGCGTTGGGGATTGAAACATACCACAACATCAAAGCAGATTTTAGAGTTGCCGACTGAAACAACATACCTCAATATCAAAGCCGACTTTAGAGTTGTTGACTGAAACAACATACCTCAATATCAAAGCTGACTTCAGCGTTGGGGATTGAAACATACCACAACATCAAAGCAGATTTTAGAGTTGCCGACTGAAACAACATACCTCAATATCAAAGCCGACTTAAGAGTTGGGATGGAAACAACATACCTCAATATCAAAGCTGACTTTAGCGTTGGGGATTGAAACATACCACAACATCAAAGCAGATTTTAGAGTTGCCGACTGAAACAACATACCTCAATATCAAAGCCGACTTTAGAGTTGGCGACTGAAACAACATACCTCAATATCAAAGCTGACTTTAGTGTTGGGGATTGAAACATACCACAACATCAAAGCAGATTTTAGAGTTGCCGACTGAAACAACATACCTCAATATCAAAGCTGACTTTAGTGTTGGGGATTGAAACATACCACAACATCAAAGCAGATTTTAGAGTTGCCGACTGAAACAACATACCTCAATATCAAAGCCAACTTTAGCATTGCGAATTGAAACATACCACAACATCAAAGCCGACATTGGAGTTGCCAACAAATACATACCTCAATATCAAAGCCAATTTTAGAGTTGCCACTTTGATGAGCAGCGTATAACTTGGATAGGACCTCTGTTGATTTGACTCCTGCATTTTCGGCTAATGCTCTAGGAAGAGCTTCAAATGCCTGAGCATACTGCTTGATAGCATATTGAGCCAAGCCTGGAATGGTTTCACCATAAGAAGCCAGTTGCTTGGCTAGTTCTATCTCTGTAGCACCGGCACCAGGAACAAACCGTTTATCCTTTTATGATGAAATGAAAAGAATTTGTTACACCTTTTTTGCTGTTTTAGCAAACCAATCTGCTTCAATCATATTATTTGAATCATTTTGAATGGACCAATTACTTTTACCTACATTTACTTAATCTCTTTTATGATACCTTTGTAAGGGCCTTGAATGTGTATATGATAAATTAAAGATATTTGAAACACCTATTCCTTTTACCTTCATTTACTTAATCTCTTTTATGATACCTCTGTCAGGGCCTTAAATGTGTATACCATAAATTGAAGTTACTTGAAATACCTATTCCTTTTACCTACATTTACTTAATCTCTTTTATGATACCTTTGTCAGGGCCTTAAATGTGAAGTTATTTGAAATACCTATTCCTTTTACCCACATTTACTTAATCTCTTTTATGATACCTTTGTCAGGGCCTTAAATGTGAAGTTATTTGAAACACCTATTCCTTTTACCTACATTTACTTAATCTCTTTTATGATACCTTTGTCAGGGCCTTGAATGTGTATACCATAAATTGAAGTTATCTGAAATACCTATTCCATATAACCTAGATTTATATAATCTCTGTTATGATACCTTTGTAAGGCTCTTGAATGTGTTCACTCCATCATCTACAGCCCTCTCTACATCATCCATGATGTTCTCTGTCGATCCTCTGATCACCACCGTGGAGACTGCATTCTCATCAGCATCTAACAAAGACAATCATAGAACACCTCATGATAATCTCATGCACCTGTGTACTGAAAACATGTTCCTTGTACTAAGTAGTGTAAATCCACTTCCGCAGTATAAAGTTCCAAGCTTTACTCTTGGAGTTATCATGTTTACAAGTTTTTTGAGACTTTGGCCTCTGTTAACCACAAGGGCCTTTGACCTCTACAGAAATCAACAGGGATCTTGCACTCACTCAGGTGGATCCACATACCATGTGTGAAGCTCATCCAAATTTTATGTTTCACTTTTTTTGTGTTCCAAGGTTTCCACACTTTCGACTTCCACCAATTGTATATGGGTTCTTGTAAACAGACTTCTCAGCCTCAAACTTATGTTGATCTTATATTTCAAACTTCTGAGCAAAAAAGTGATAAGAAAAATATGTTCAAATTTTTTTTCCATAGAATCTCTCCTTTATGGTTTCCTTGTTTCAATATCAAATTTACTGAGTTCTTTAGTCATTGCCACGAGTTTTATCAGCCTTGACTGAGTACACTGTATGCACGTCTCACAACCATCTGTATAGCCGCTATGCAATAGTATTGGCAAGAATCCAACAACATTAAATACATACTTCATGTAAGTTGTACAATTTCAGTGACAAACTTGTAATATATTCACACCTTTGAACAAACCACCACCACAGTCATCTACCCAAGTTTTGATCATTACCCTTGCTTTTTACTATCCAATACTTTGTATTGCTCATTGATTGATTACACAATTGGTGCAGCCTGCATAAATCTGACAACGTGAAAGTCACTTTCACGATTGAAAATGTAAGACAAATTTGAACAAGAGCCCAACCGGCACTATGGTTCCTGCTTAGTGGAATATTAAAGTATTGAAACTCATACGGAATATCATAATATTTAGGCCCACATGTACCAGAGCCCTATCAACCAACAACTGTATTCCAAGTTTGGATACAATCTGAGTTAAGGTTGTGGAGTTCTTGCAATATTTAACATTTTGGCCTCTCCCCAAGAATTTGGCCCAATAACATTTTTGCTCCCAAATGGTCCCAAACATAACAGGCCCCACAAATTTGGGCCCAGAATTGTTTGGGCCCAGATGACTTTAAAGTGTTTTACAGGCCAAGGCATCTCACAGGCACACACACACACACATCACATCTACATCGCATGGAATCAAAACCAAACACACGATACACCAGACACAGAAAATTTAACTTCCCTTGGCCTCTCAACTTCACATTTGAAGGAAAAGTCTGGACTTTGCTATACGACAGAGAAAATTGTATTCATCTCACCTTGTTGAAATATTACAACTGGAGTGTCACCAACCTCTGAGACGAATACCTGATCGCAGAAACCGGCTTCCTGTTCTGTGGGTGGGGTCTAAGAGACGGGGAACAAGGCAACATTTAGTACCGGAGTGATCATCATCCAACCACACCAAGGTAATATGCAAGACAAGCATGTGTTTTTACTCTTTCAAGACACTCTCTTTTATAAGTGTGACTGTGAGTCCTCTACAACAATTAATTACTGTATGCAAATATACCGTTTCAAAACCACATATAGCCCTTCATACATACATCATTACAAATTTCTGGAAAGTACAGTAGCTCTGATCAAGCGGGCCACGCTCCTCAGAACCCACTTTGATGTCAGCCACATCGCCATTAAATTATAGCCTCTCAAACCTTATATCTAAGCTTTTGGATATTTTGAACTTTACTCACAAGTCTGGGAAGTATGGTAGCTCTGATCAGGTGGGCCACTCTCCTCAAATCCCACTTTGATGTCAGCCACATCGCCATTAAATTATAGCCTCTGAAACCTTATATCTAAGCATTTGGATATTTTGAACTTTGAACTTACAAGTCTGGGAAGTACAGTAGCTCTGATCAAGCGGGCCACTCTCCTCAAATCCCACTTTGATGTCAGCCAAATTGCCTTAAAATTATAGCCTCTCAAACCTTATATCTAAGCTTTGGATATTTTGAACTTTGAACTCACAAGTCTGGGAATAACGGTAGCTCTTATCAAGCGGGCCACTCTCTTCAAATCCCACTTTCATGTCAGCAACATCGACATTAAATTATAGCCTCTCAAACATATCTAAGCTTTTGGATATTTTGAAATTTACTCACAAGTCTGGGAAGTACGGTAGCTCTGATCAAGCGGGCCACTCTCCTCAAATCCCACTTTGATGTTAGTCTCACTGCCATCAGGTTATACTTGTTCAAGAAATGGAGGGCCATATCTCCGATTTTACCTCCAGCGACGACAACCTTCACACCAGTTTCAGCTATCACCCTAATTTGCTGTGAAAAGTTAAAAATGAAGCCAAAGGTGAGAGCCCTGTTTATCAGGTCACAGCATCACCGTGACAAAAAGGACTCAAATTTGTAACATGGACAACATGTCTCTAGTTCGGTAAAGTTTCATTGACATATATATTAGAAATAACTGCTTGTAATCATTTTAGAATATGTCACAAACTCTCTCCACCTGCCAAAGTTCCAGAATGGGATGTTTATCTGACAAGCACAGCCTCTTTCTTTGTAACTTACCTTTAGTCACAGTGAGCATCTGAACTAAGTCTTTTGCTTGACTGTGAATCTTTTCAGGGTGGGAGAGGACTAAAGTAGGATTCAATGGTCAACATTTCTGTGACCTTTGGTGTTTTACATACAGATTGCACTCAAAATGTAGCAGGAATCCATCACTGTTTTGAGGTATCAGCTGATAAGATAAACCATTTCTACTTACTGTTTCAAGCACATTCTCTTCTTCTTTGCTATAGTTTAACAACTCTTTTCCACTTTTTATCAAAACAGTACCCTGGAAGACAAAACAGAGAGAGATAGAAATTTAACCTGATTAAAATGGCATTATCTGATCAACCTTCCCAGTGTTAATGAAATTACTCCTCATCACCTATGCAACAATAACTGCAACTCACCTGTTTGTCTCTAGTTACCTAAAGGTAGCCATAGTATGTAGTTTTTGGGATTGACGTGTTCCCTTACATAAGGCACCCTTTATTGCATTCAACATGTAGCATTTGGGATTGAAGTGTTGTTCCTTTACATGAGGGCACCCTTTACTGCATTAAATATGTAGTATTTGGTATTGAAGTGTTACCTTACCAAAGGGCACCCTTTATTGCATGAAATATGTATTATTTGGGATGGAAGTTCTACCTTGCTTAAGGGCACCCTTTATTGCATGAAATATGTATTATTTGGGATGGAAGTTCTACCTTGCTTAAGGGCACCCTTTATTGCATTCAATACCTAGTATTTGGTATTGAAGTGTTACCTTATCAAAGGGCACTCTTCATTCCATTAAATATGCAGTACTTGAGATTGAAGTGTTACCAAAGGGCACCGTTCATTGAACGAAATATGTAGTATTTGGGGTTGAAGTGTTACCTTACCAAAGGGCACCCTTTTTTGCATCCAATATGCAGTACTTGGGATTGAAGTGTTACCTTACTTAAGGGAACCCTCCATTGAATTAAATATGTAGTATTTGGGATGGAAGTGTTACCTAACCTAAGGGCACTCTACATTCCATTAAATATGCAGTACTTGGGATTGAAGTGTTGCCTTACCAAAGGACTCCCTCCATTCCATTAAATATGCAGTACCTGGGGTTGAAGTGTTACCTAACCTAACCAAACCATTTATTGCATAATAGAATGTATTCTTGTGAGGATTGCATTAAGTATCCACTATTTGGGATCCAAATGCTACATAATCACATTTACACTGCTCGCTTTCTTCCATCTCCCAGTATTGCACAATATTCTATCGAAGTAAACTGACATTGGCTAGGCCACCTGGTGTGACATTTTACAAGGAGCTAACATTGTATTTTCTTCATGCCTGTGTTAGGCAGGAACATTGATAGCACAGCCAGCCAGTTTATTGGTCCTGCTTTCAGCTCTGGTTAAAAGAAGAGTCCTTACCTTAGTTTCTGTGCTAGAGGAATCTACTGGACATGAGTAGACAGCAATCTTGCCTTTTTCTATCTTCGTTACATCACCGTCTATGGTCTTCTTAAAGACCATGCCTTGTACTACAGATGAACTGAGGACACCGGAACCCTGAAAAAACAAACATCATGAGCATCCTCAATGCAAGCAAAAACTGCAATGAGAAACGAAAGGGAATGCTAGCTATCAAACAAGAAATAGGCATCTTAAGGCCCTTCCCCCAAAGTGAAGTGGGAGGGGGGTGGAAAAAAAATTAAACAGAACATCAACGATGTTGCAGCTCAATTGACTATTGCAAAGTGACTTGTGTTAACTATCATATTCAGAAACCATCAAAAACAATTCCCTGTTGTCTGTGTGTAGCATATTATAACCATACTGAGATACTGCTGCTTGTCACAACACTTGGATGAGAAACTTTTTCAAAATCTTTGGGTTAGCTTTGATTTGAAATCATTTTCATCATTTCCCACATTCAATACCTCCAAATATGTGCAGAAATGACTTGTGTTATATCCAGGCAAGGAAATCATAAATTTGAACTGCTTTGATTGACAGAATGCATACTATACATTGCAATAAACTCATTTTGGTACTAATTGGATAATGTGGTACTAATTGGTTGACAAAACTAAGAGGGGAAATCGCATCATTTCTAACAATCTGACAATGTAACTACTGCTCATATTGTGAAAGGCAGGATATTAAAGCCTTGACTTACTTTGTTACCTATTTTAATTGTCATATTATAGAATGTATGTCTTTGCGACAAATGCAGGGAAGAAAGATACTGTTTATCAAGCATCTTACAAACTACAAATTGTCATCAATTTCAACCGAGATTAGTGTGTGGTGACTCACCAAGATTTTGGAAACTCTCACATTATCCACATTGAAAGTTTTTGATTTGGTGTAGACTGAAACTGTGAAAGAAGAGAAAAATTGAGATGGTTGGATGATTACAATATCTTATAAAGGGTAAACAAATCAAACCTCAAAGGTGCATTAATGCCATGACGTTGACCTGCCTTGATAGGAAAGACAACACTTGAAAGTACATAATGTTACATTAATAACCAAAGTCTCACTCGGGACTATGATATCAACTTGGGACTCTGTGAATGATTTACTTACCATTAACTTTGTAGGGCAAAGGTGTGTCTGATTTGGATTAAACTGTAGATAATTTGGTTAATTAGAAAAGTTAAATAGTTTTGATATCATACATCTGTTCAGGTCAATCCTACATGGTTTCTGGCTTCTTCTTCTGGCTGATGCAAAACACAGTTTTATCATAAAAGTCTCAAATTCTACTTAAAAAAAGAAGAAGTTGTGTCTCCTTTTGGAATACCTACAGCACTATTATACTAATACCAGCACATGGTAATACATGTGGCAATTAAGAACATGCAAACATCACACCTTCCAGACAACACAGTCTATTTTACAAAATAACAACACCTGTCGTCTCAAATGGGTGTTGTCCCCTCCTCACTGAATGCTTGGGGTTGTGATTACTCAATGAAGGTGCGCATATGTACTTACTACAGGCCTGTGCTACAAGCTTTGAAAGGAAATCTTCATTTCCATACTGTTTGCTCATGATTGCTGTACGGATTGCACTCGTCACTTCACTGACATCACATAAATCCTTTAAAGATCCGCAGGATATCTCTGAAAGAAGAAGGACAGAAAAATCAGAAAAGATCACTTCTTGAAAGGGATTTTCAAGAACCACCTACCAGATAAGTTTGCAATTTCTACCATATTCATATGAACTTAACTGGAGTAGAAACCTCTATGATGACAGTTTTGAAGACCTAAGAATTTATGTTATGATAAAGAACCACCTACCAGATAATTATTTTCAAGAACCACCTACCAGATAAGTTATAATTTTAT
>KN887863.1:62855-88704 GCA_000934455.1 Apostichopus parvimensis | reverse complement strand
AAAAGGTCATCAGTTCACTCTAGACATGGTAGAGTGAGTGCTGAGGTTGTGAGGAGACAGGTAAGCAAGGAGCGTTAAACAGTTATACAAGTTAATATAAATTGTGTATTAAATAGTGAATAGTGAATTAAATGGGAAGTTGTTACTTTGATGGTACCAGATATCTGGGTTCGCCAGGAAATATTACTTACGTTTTCAATGAATTGTGTGTTGGCAAGCATCAAGAAGTCATTGAAGGTGTTGTGTACTTTGGTGTTGGCGCTCTTGGCAGTATTAACAAGTCCGTCCACCTCCTTTTCCAAATTGCTCGTTTTTGCGATCAGTCTCTGTGAAAACTCTTGTAGGTACAGCAATAACTGCACGAGGAAACAAAAGATGATAAATATATTTACAATATGGGGTCACCGCCAATTAAGATGTATATGAACTAATTAGCAGTAATGACTGTATGGGTCTTTCCCCCCTCGGAAAACAGGAAATAACATAACAAGGGAAGATATGTTACAAAAAAATCCCCACGGGTGGGAATGATTGATTTAAATCATTTCTTGCAAAATGAATTAATACAGACTTAAAATGATTTGTACCAGAGCTGGTCACACGTAGGACAGAATATTCACTAATAAATTCTAAACGTTTGTGCATGTACATTATATGGTAACAGCCATGTAGTCCCTGTAAAACAGGCTCTTCAATAACACAATTTCCTTTTCCTTTTCTCTTTTTGTTTCATATTCAATTAGAGCAGTATTCAAGGATGACTTTAGTACAAATTTAATGTTGATATGTTGTAGACCAGTAAAACCAACTTATATCAATGCAGGTTGTAATTCTGTAACACTTTTGAAAAGTGACTCCAGCATTGTTACGAACGCAGGATTCTGCGTCCGGGACGCAATGTTTTGGCCAGGGACGCAAAATCTTCAAATTGCTTGCGTCCCGTGGACGCAAACTTTTTTTTTGAGAAACAAACCCCAAGTATACACACTCACAACTAGGTCAACGGAAAACATAACAAAACTGTCAAAACACATTTTGGAATGAAGACCACAACTTCTTCTTACAAGAAGCAAAATTTCTCCTACTCCAACAGATCATTGAATTTGTTTGAAAATAAATATATCAAAACAATCAACCGCAAGGTACAGGGTTAACAACACCCCATTACGGAGATTTTCATGCTAAAAATAGACAATGATGCTTTTCCAAAATTCCCGTGATTTGATTGGTTATAAGTCCCCGTCCATTGTCTGTGAAAATTCTTGCACCTGTAGTGCTCAGTGAACACGGAGTATGTTGTTTAACAACAATTACTTGCAACTTACTTTCCCCTGTGTAGAGATAGTGAATTTTTTTGCGGTATAGGCTATCATGTGTGTGCACTCCAATATCATAACGTTAGGCCTTGTCACATACAGTACGTATACCTTTTGACAACGAAGAGGCTTCGTAATATTTGAATCATTGTTTTGATCAGAAAATGTTAATGAGTGGAGACAATCTATGAATTTTGTGGGAAGCTAACATCTCTGATCCTGAACAGGATATTTCAGCTCACAGTATGTTTCTTCTCTCTGTATTAATAGTTGCTAATGTAAAATGTGCATTCCTAATTTCTTACCATCAGTAGTTTCTGTTGCAAAAATTTTTCGCGGTCCAATGAACCACGTGGTTCAGTAAATGTTATTTTGGCGCAACATTCGTGTGTAAACTACTGTATTTTAGAACATTGAACTGATTTTTTTTTAAATCTACATTGCGTAAAAAACTATTCAAATAGACCTACTGTAATTTTCGTATAGATTAATGATTTTAAGGATTTGCGCATGTGTAGTTGAAAATGAAGCTCGAACAGGCATGTACATGCAGTAGTACAGTGAACTGGAATTTAGCGAGCGATATGCACACTGTAGGTACTGGGATTTTTGAAGAGTTGTTTGTTGGAATCGCTGCAAGGTCAAAGCACGGATCTAGTAGGGAAGTAGAAGGAGGTGGGACTGGGGGTAAAAATGGGTTGAAACGGCAGGGTGGTCGAAAGGAGGGGCGCCCCCGGCCGCCCCTGAAAAATAGCGAAGTTAAGGCACTGAGCATTTCTGCCCTATATTGTGTATAACATTCACAAAGTATAGGCTGTGATACTACACTAGTATTAGTAACAGTAGGTCATACAATAAACGTAATTGGTTTTCGATTGGGACGCAAGCTTTTTTTACGGGACGCAAACTTTTTCGGGGGCTTGCGTCCGTGGGACGCAAACTTTTTTTCACTAATAACATTACTGGACTCTTTAAATACATTCTAAGCTGAGGTCCATCATTGTAAGTGGCTGGTGTAAGTAGTCCATTTCCAAAACGATTATAGGCATAATTTCTCAGTTGCAACACAACATCCAGTGAGAAAATGAGGGACTGTTATCGCTTCGAATTATATACCTGTTATACAATGCTACAAATTTTGTCAAGGACAAATTGAACTTTGAATATTATTCAAAGCTAGGGATTAACATGATTTCAAATCCAACAAGAATTTTGGGCTGATTTGAAGAAAATTGTCAAATTATATAATATCTGACCGGAATTGCAGGGGGAACTGACTACGGGAACAAAGGAAATCATACAACATTTCAACTTCTCACCTGTCTCTTCCTTCTAGACTAACTTCCACGATCTGTGCTCTGTTAGGTACAAACACTGTACACCTGCTGTACCCCACATACAATGTACCTCTAGATCACAGGGATCTCCCCCCTCCCTCCCCTCCCCCTTCCTTCCAATTGTGCCAGTTATCAGTAAAAAAGAGGCCAAATGTGTTCACTACTCTACATCACTTTGCCAACTGGTTACATGTATATCTAACGCCTGTGGGAGAATTAATGCCAGTCAGTTTAACACATCGCTATGTTTCTTTCAATCACCTAAAGCTTATTTCTTATGGCAAGTAGGTACTAGAACATTATAATTATTACGTATCGTACAGTACTCTTTCTGACCCAAAACTGGTGCCGTTACCTGGTGCATGTAAAGGTCATAGATGAATTGAGATATATGCTATATACAGGACTACTAGTGTTGATCAAAAAGAATCAACGGATTTAACAAGTGATAATTTGATACAGCAGTTTATAAGTATATACTTCAATTTGTCAGAGGAAGTATTGTTTTCTTGTTTAAATACAAGGTCAGAAACTTGAGTCTTTACATCTTAATTAATCTTAATTAAAAGTACTCACATTTTCGTTTAAACGAAAATGTGAGTACTTTTAAAAGCAAATTCATACTGTGGCTTGTATATAGTGCTATATGTGTCATACATTGTGTTATCAAATATGTAGTAGAAAGACTGAACCAATATCAAAAGCTCATCTCTTATGAACTCAGTCAATTTATTCACTGTTTCTCTGCTGGATGTGTCAGGTGATACAAATATTACTTTAAAAAGCGATTGAATTCGATCAACCCTCGGATAGAAAACAAAAAGTTAGAAACATGTCAGGTCTAATGGTATTTTATGGCACCAACATTGGAGCACACTCTGTCTGTATTTTAAATGTTCACAGGTTTACATGGATCCTCTGATCTATCTTCAATCCCATATTTATCTAATATATTTAAAAATCACAACAACAGGTTCACAGCAAGATACTATCTTGATATACCTTCAGTATTTTCAATTTTGGAAATCATGTATAATTTCAGCTTTGCATCACCAAATTTCCCCCTCCCTACCTCTCCCTCCCCCCCTCTCCCTCCCAAAAAAAGCAAAATGAAATCCTCTTTATATCTAATAACTTGGAAAATCGATGCAGGGTGTTTAAATCAGTGATAATATCAACATCAATTTCACCTCACATCCAGTCTCAAGTTTATTTCCTGGCTAAGAGATTTTTCCCTCAATGCTGATCCAGTGAAAGGGGGAAACAGGAGCAAATCAATTTCCCTCTTAATTATAAACGCTTCCTCCTCCACTGCGGCATTGCGACTTTCTGACAATTTTTAGGTCATAGTGATTAATATTTAACAAAAAATTAATCATAAAAAATCCTTAATAAAGGTTTCATTGATTTACAACTGATACTGTGGTTTTATACCAGAGTTATTGCAATATATGATGCTGGATTGACATGATGTTGGCATGTACTCTAAAGTCTAATGAGTATATCTGTTGACTTTGTGGGGGGTTTGAGGAGATTCAATTCTTCCAAAAGTAGGTCTGGCTTGTGTAACTTGTATATTTGTAACTTGTATATTTGGGGGTATTTACCGAAATGCAATCTGAATTTGATGTTTAAGTAGTTGTCAGAAGACCAAACCTGAGTTTGGTTATCTGAACAGACATTTAGTTGTCTCGGACGACCTGAAAACCATTAAATTTTGGCCTGGCATTTCTCATATGACCTAATGTAACTCACACACATCCAACAATGGGAGGGGCCTTACCGATAACAGTTCAGGGGGCTTTAAAATTTAGTGCAGGGGAAGGGGTGGGGTGTGAGCCTGTGAGGTTAGTTTGAAATGAAGCTGTTTCTTAATCTGTAATTCGTGTGAGTATCAGACTTTGGTGAAATGTTGTCCTTAAGTTTTTGAGGTATTTGTGATAAATATGAAATTCCTCTGGTATATTCTGTTAATACTAATCTTAGTGAATGTGCTCTAGACAGCATACATAGCAGACAATGGGGGAGAGACTTCTTACCCCTGCATCTGAAGCCAGCGACCAATTAGTACTGCTTTTTCTGATTTCAGGAATAGTCAGAGGTTTGTCCCATGGCTTCTTCTCTTCAGGCTGCGGCCCCGGTGCTTCATCGTAAAGTCCATTTTGCTCTGCACCACCAAAGGATGGCAAGGCAACAGCCTAAAGAGATAGAAGTTATAAAAAGAAAAACTGATTACTGAAAAGGCCTGTAATGTACAGTACATTACTCATATTGTCCAGTTGGCTACTGCCTTTTAAAACCTAAAGAGCCTTGCAGCCACTGACGATCCCTCATCATCATCATCAATAATTACATGTATAATAATGTCAGGATTTACAGTGCTTTGGTGGGAAACCATCCGCAAAGAAAAACCATTACTTTAGCCATTCTGTTTTACTGTAAAACAATTTCTTAAACCCAGGAGAAATAATTTCCCAAAATCCTCAAAAGTGCCACTTCATGTACTGTACCACAAAGTCCACGATTTAGCTCGTCATTGTGATTGCACCATTTCACACCCATAGATAGTGTCTCCACACAGTATACACAAATGGCTCCACAACATACACAATGGCTACATACCACCCAAGATGGCTCCACATTGTATGCGATACTGGCTCTGGCTTGTGTTACAAGTGACAACATAAAACATGGCATACTGTAGTTTAATAAAGTCTTCACAGTGTCCTACATGAGTTATTTTTGGCCTTATTTAGACTTATAAATGACTAACAAAAACAAAGAAAAGTCAATGAAGCTCATCACTGCCTTCTTCCTATAAGTATCAAATTATTTCATCTTTGGAAAACATTTAAGCAGGAATAAAAAATATAAATATACACAAAAAAAGAGCAATATTCTTAATTTACGGTTCATGGCAGTACTACAGTATACAAATCCAATAGCTGATCAATCAACAACCAAAAAGACAACAGTTCTCTGTTATAACAGGCCAAGAATTTCACAATTTATTAACCACTTGCTCAAAAAAGCTGATTTTGTGTTTTAAGAAGGCATTTGGCTAAAATCAGATTCTAAAGTTCTGGCATTTTCCTGAACTACAACACTTCTCAGTCACTGTACACACTACAGAGGCTTTCGAAAGCAGCCCAAAGATAAGCGATAATACAGAGCTCATGTTAGATAGTAGATACAAAAATTATGATGGTTCTTTAACTGACGATTGTTAACTGGCTTATCATGTGTTTATATTCTTTATATTTATTAATGTCTACTAGCAGAAAATTGCCAGTGGATTCTCTTTTTCTACTGGCAAACAGCAAACTCGATGCACTGATTTACCTGTACCTGTAAGCAGTGCTAGAAAAGGTGTACTCAAGGAAGACAAACTCTGTTTTACTTTCAATTACTCATTAAAAAAGTTGAACGAGCATTGAGCTGTCATTGTCATTTAACACAAAAGGGAAACTAAAAGTATAAATTTCAGTCAAATATCACATATCTACAGATGCAGCATTACTGTAAGAACAGAATGCAAAAGCAACATTACAATAAATTATTCTGAAATCTTGTTCTTATTTTCCGTAATGGTATTTTTTAAATGATTTTGTGGTGAGCCATTTACCCCTGGTGTATCCATTAACTGAAACACTCCAGTTGGTAGAGCTTTGACAAATGGATAGTTTACAAGTGTGACAAACTGCATGTAAATTCACAAAAGTGGTCAGGAATTACTCAAATTAACCATTTTTTACCAAATGCCTTTTGAACATTAAGAAAGAATACATGTGAAGTTATTACAACATGTTGCTGTATGAGTTGATTAATAAACTGGAAATTTCTCTTTTATCATACCTACCTCAAATTACAATATAAATTACTTCAAAAGCTTAACTTGTCAACTTTAATTTCAAATGATGTTCATATTAAAGTCAACATTTTAAACTTAAAATTTGTCATTTCTTTATTAAATTCATAATGATATGAAAATGGGTCTGGGCAACAAGATGTTGTGGATCAATCGGTTCATTAAGTACTTACTACACTGCACTTGCTGATAAATCTTTATCTAGCAGCCTAAGTCCTAGACTGATCATTTGCAATCAGTTTGTCAATAGCAGCTAGAAGGTTTGTTGAAAAATTATGGCCAATCGACTACAAAAAGCTGTTAACGTTGAAGATTCACTATGTAAACAGTGGCTTGGCTCTGATATTCTGTAGGAACTGCTTTTCCTTTCCATACCATCAATTAAGATTTTGTCATCTAGCAACACAAATGCATGTACAGTAGGAGTATCAGATTGTACACAAATATTCAGCTCTCCTTTTCTAACTGAGTTAAAGGATTATAATTTAGAGGGTATCGGGCTCAGCTAATCCCAACACACCTATGAAACTCTTTAAGAAATGCAGCAGCTAAATCAAACACGTAACGTTTTCCAATGCTGTTGGTACTACTTCCATACACTACACTAAATCCTGTATTGTATGTAAACATGTGATCCACACAGTCGAAATTGCAAATTGGGCTTTGTGAAGATTACTGAAGTTATTGCAAGCAATTTCTAAGAAAACAGAATTGTAAGGAAAGGAGTGAAAATGTGATTTACTTACCCATAAATCCCCAAAACTCATTTCAATCTGAGAAACTTTCCCACATTACTACTCTCCAAACTGTAACTCAAGAATTAATCCATTTATAACACACTGTAATACTGCACTTGTACCTTATTACAACAGAGTACTACACAGCATGATCTCCTTTGGAATAGATTACAACCAGTGTTTTTCTGACAATATTAGTCCAGATTATACAGTACTATCATAGCCAGAGCCGATCAACAAATTTTAAGTCTTTAATTGGTGAACATCCTGTGTGCAGTTCAATTCTCTCATAGTAATGAATGTTTCCTCTTTCCAAATTAGAATTGAGAATGAGGGGGGATGGGGAAATCTCCACTTTTCAAACTTTGAAGTAAACTAATGAATTGACTTTTGCCTTTTGGTAAAATAAAGGCTGATAGAAATATCAATGTCACACATGAGCTGGTTTGAAGGAAACATAGAAATAGTAAAGTAGAGTAGGTAAACCATGCGTACAGTAGCAATGAAACAATAGAGAAAGTACAGTATTTTAAGCTAAAATCTCCTACTCAGATGCAGTTTTACAACTTCTTAAAATAGCTGCATAGACTTTGTTACTTGATAAACCAAACTTGATTACTTGATTTTGCAAGTATTCCACAAGTATTTTTGTAGTTTTCCTTAGTAGTTTGAACAGAACTTTGAATTGGTTTAAGTGCACTGGATAGCAGCTTTGTGGATAAATTATTTGTAACATACATAAAACAGAAACACAAATTAAAGTAATTTTCTTTAGTTCTGACAAATTCAAATATATGTTTAAAGGAAGAAGCCTTATTTTATATTATTTGAATAACCTATCGAGTAATTCAAAATAAATAGTTTCACAATATACCATTTCGCAGAACTACTACTAGACAAACTCCATCGCTGTACTGAACTGAGTCTGTAGAGAAGAAAACACTGTTTAACCGTCTCAGTTTCTAGCCTACATCAATTAACATTCTATTATTTGAATATACGGAAAACGACGAAAACCTACCCCATCTTGTTCAGTTTCGGCATTTGATGCCCCTAACCCGTCAATTATGCTGTCAGTTTCAGGAGGGGGAGGTGGTGGCGGAGGAGCCGGGTAGGGCGCCATCTTTGTTTGGAAATGTTACATTCACTGTCATGTGATCAGAATAGCCTGTAAATGTATGTATGTAGGCCTATTTTAGATCCTCCTGCAAGCAGGCACTCGCGAAGAAGCCTCATTAGCTTATCAAAGCCGCAGGCCTTTTACATTCATATTTAACGTCCATGATTATGAATTGTCAACAACTTTGTAACTGGACGACATACATTAATCTTGAAGTGACTCGAACCGGGGACCATGATTGGAAGGTACCTTATGATTGGGAAGGACCTTATGATAAATGCATACTAGTACCCGGTAATTCAATCGTGCGCTTGTGTCCTCATACTTTATTGCTACTTTTTTCGTTTTTTCTGACCATTTGAAAAACGTCGGAATTTACGTTAAATCACCTCCCCATGTTGGGGAAAACATCTTACGTGTGTATGGGTACTTGTATAAGGTAATAGGCTATTTACTTTCCCACTGAACGCAAGATGACAACCACTTTTGTTCCCCAACTTCTCATGTATATATCTGTGAGTATATAGAAGAAAAATGGGCCCAATAATATTATTGTCGAAATAAACCCATTCCATAACGACGTTTTAACTTAGGGTTAATTTTCTTAGTTTACTTAGGGTTAGTTTACTTTTTCCTTCCTTCTTTATTTATCTCCTTGATGTTCATATTTTCATTTAGTTTTCAACTTTTTTCAAGTTAATGTCGGATATCTTGGACAGAACTTTGTACCGTCAAGAATGATATCTTAAATATCGTATGAACTGCGTTCCACTCGAAGCGCTGAAACAACCCCCTCCCCAACGCGCGCACACGCAGTTACACAAACATTATTATGCTGAAGGCGCCGTACATACAAAATATTTGCAGTTGGTATACGTCTCGGGCCACATGACCAGAGATATATGACAGCGCATGATTCATAGCAAACGTACGGCGATAAGGACACGAATTGAACAAAAATAACTTTCCTTGACATTTTTGAACGGGAGACCATTTAAACGCATTGTTCCTATTAAATGTTCAATAATATTTAGTTCGGTAATGCATTATTTAGCAGGTTCAGCAAATATGGTCCCGGCCGCGAATATTTTTTTCCCAAACTGAACTGGCACTGAAATTATTTCCTCGATTCTGATTGGCTGATCAAAACCGGAATGGTAGTCTGCGTTTATCAATGAATGTATGTGACACTGTAACTGTAAGTGTTGATCATACCAATCCTCATAGCACCGCATCATGTCAAAAATACGTGTGTAGGGCTTATACAGGCTAAGTTAAAGTCTGTAGGCCTAAGTGTGCCTACATGTAGATAAAATGTGAGGCTTTCCAGTTATCTAGAGCTACTGTAAGGGCGGTATAGGGCCTATATTAGTGAATTTGAGATCTCGAACTAATACGAATACGTATATACGATTAATGCAGGCCTACTAAGTCACCATGTACAAGCACTTCTAATGGTGCCGGTAAACATCTGTGTTTCCGTACGTTTAGGTTGTAAGGCTATATACAACTAGTTAACAAGTCAAAATACACAGACAAATCGTCAAATGCCTTTTTTGTGTACACTCACTGGCTGGCACATACTTGCTCGCCGTCATCATGGCCACTGCATATTCGACTAGGCCTATCATGATTCATTGACTGAATACATTTTGAATTTATGATTATAAAAAGTATCGCAACTCCGAATGTACACAAACACCTCGTACATATGTACATCGGCTAATGGTATACAATTACAAATGCACTGTGTTTTATTGTGTTGTATACTATACACAGTACAATAACAATAGGCTACATTACATGTTTTGTAGAGTGGAGTCAAGCGAGTAAACAAACGATTGAGGACTGCCTATAATGGGCGCAGTAGTTGGGAATAGTTGCTTCATTGTGTTAAGAACACTATATACTTTCGTTCATATACCTACCAAAAGTTCTGGAAAGTTGCTAATGTGAATATCTTGAATTTGTTTGTGTTGATCATACTGATATCGACAGATTATCGAGGGATTCATGTTGAATACTAAAGTATATCACGTGCTCGCTGAGAGCCAATCAGAATCGAGGAAATAATTTCAGTGTCAGTTCAGTTTGGGAAAAAAATATTCGCGTCCCGGCCATGCAGACACTTACATGGGACAAAATATACACTGCTACACCGCTACTGGCGTGATATAATATGATATGGTGTAAGTGCCCGGCCTCATTTCACTACGACTATTAAATTAAAGCTGTGTCGATGGTGATACCGCGGCATGTTTAACTTTAACTTGCAGGAAATGATGCTACAATCAATTTACTGAACCACCGTATACCTGTACCATGCGAAAATCTGCGTGAATCTTTACAGGATACCGTATAGGGTGACGTCATGCCTCGTCGTGGTGGTGGTCTGATAGTACTGCTCAACACAAGAGTCCGCACTTTTCACAAATCGTTGAACTTTTCCCCTTGAAACCATACAAATCCACCGCCCGCCGCCCCCCCCCCCCCCCCTCCTCCTCCTCCAAACGATAGGTAGGCTACATGATTCGGGTCTTTACTCCTGAGTCGGATGACACATTCAAGTCGAGTCGAGATAGCGGCAGATAAGTGCAACTTAAATGAGCTCATTGGGGACATACGACTGGTACTATACCGGTGGTGCGAACATGATTTCAAACGTGGGTGGGAGGGAGAGGGAGGGAGGGGATCAAAATTCAAAATCTTCCCCGACTGATTCAGGTAGGGGTCTGATCCTTTATGGGAGGGCCAGAGGCGAATCAAGGAGTTTATTAATGTGGAGGTGCTGCACTGCCGTCATTGAAGGCGACTTCCATGTAGGAGGAGGGGTCTGGGTGTAATCGCCACGAAACAATAATTACACCATTACTTCACAATCTGCATGCTCAGGCATATTTAGACTATAATTTTAGCCTATACAAGAAACCCTTAACGCAAGGTTAAGATAATAAATGCTGTGGGTGACGCACGCAGTGGCGTCGCCAAGCCTTGGTGGCCTGCCGGGGGCACGTGCCCTCCCAAAGAAAATCATGCCCCCAGGTGCCACCCCAGATGCGATTTGTAGTGTTCAAATAATACTCAAAAACCTTTTATACAAAGTACGAAACGTGTTATGTTCATTAGTAAAACTTCTTTCCACCGACCATCATAATAACCAGTTGTTTTCTCACTAACAAGGTCACAGAGGCCCCGGCGTGAATGGCTAGTACTTAAACTTCACTACTACCCTGTATGAATTTCAATTTCAAAGCTCTTATTTGAAAACATTATCAAAGAAAAAGGGTTCATTTCCTTTTTGTTTGTATAACTTTTTTATCTGCCTCAATTAAAGACATATATATCGGACAGACTAAGCCCGAAAATTCTTGAACATAAAGTTACTTCAAGTTGCAAAATATATAGCACCAGATTGCATCTAAGGTCCCTTAAGTAATATAAAAAAAGTGGGGGAAACCCGACCCCTCCCCTTAGACCACTCTCCCAGGACGGCATTCACAAATAAACATTGTGCCCCCCTCATTAAGTGCTGTGCCCTCCCTGTGACCCCCATGATTGAAATATCGGGCGACGCCACTGGACGCACATGACATGCGGGATGGGGGTGGGGGGAGTGGCAGAGGTTTACATTTGGAGTAGTGGTGTAATTCATCTCCTGCTGGATGCACAAATCTCCCGACTGAACAATTTCCTCCGACTGACAACGGGTTCGAGATAGGGTATACACCCACCCCATATTTGCGCATGCCACTCTAAAGCCCTGTTCTGTTATTTTTAACCAAAATATTTAAAGTCGGATTACTTCCCTAACTTCAAGAAAAGTGAAAAAGTAAAAATGTCTTTGCAGAAAAGAAAAAGATAGCTGTGTTTCGTTATACTGTAAATCTCTTTATGCATATAAAACAGGAAAGAACCATTATGCCATCGCATATCCAATTACTATCACCATTAGGTCATCATATATATCCAACACAAAGTTAATATCAACCAGCTTTCGAATGGCAATAGCGGAGAGCAATTGTAACATGTGGTTACTTGTTGCTAAATTTTCGGCGCGGCTTGCATGTTCGCAAATGTGAAAATCAGGGCCAGTAAAAACCAAAAATTTGGAAGATTCGGCATAGTCCTTGTTGTTTTTGTTTTGCTTTATTTTATTTTAGTTTTGTTTGCTTTTTGTTTGCAACGAGAGAACATACATATATTAAAACGCTTCAGCTTCCGGGAGCTCTTTTCCCTAGGACACCCACTTGGATAAGAGGTACAATCCAGAGAAATTTTAGAACCATGCCTCTTTCTGACATGTTCTTGTTTTATCTGACAAACGCAGCTTCCAGGGACTTCACCCCATCCCCCAGTGGCGTAGGAAGGTACTTTTGAGTGGGGGGGGGGCTGAAGACTGATGGCCGGCCTGGGGAGGGGGCGTTTTTTTTGCATTTCCAGGTGGCCTCAGATGCAATTTGGTGCAATATAGCACACTTCGACACCCACTCCATTTTGTAAATAATTTTGCATTTTCACCTGGCCTTAGATGCAATTTGGTGCTCCAAATGAGATTTTTTTCTCATTTGGAAATGAAAAAGGGGTTTTCTGACTTGCGGAGCGGGGGGGCGGGGCGGAATGATACTTCCGCCCCACCATATTTTTCACTGGGGGGCTGGCGCCCCCCAGCCCCCCCAGTGTCCTATCAGGAGGAAAATACAAGGAAAGGCAGTAAGTGGTTGATGTCGACGTCACACTGAACAAGATCAACGAAATGAACAATAACATCACTCCCCCACCCCTCCGCCACCCCCACAACCCAATACCCACTTTAAAAGTAAATTAGTCAATTAAGTTCCTGTGTGATTCTGCCCCAGAATGAGAGGTAAACAATTAAGACATTGAAAATGGATCTACAAGTTGTAGACAGTACGTTATAACCCAGGGAACATAATTTAAGCAAGACAAATTCAAACTATGTTTCTAAAAACAAGAAACTTTGAAACAACTTACCCTAAACTTTTGTACGTAATACATACACATCATACTCTGAAACATGCCCTGCCAGACATTAAAATGAATTTCTAATAGCTTTCCTGAAAAACATGATGATGATGATGATGAAGCACAGGCGCGTAGCCAAGGGGGGGGCGAAGGGGGCAGCCGCCCCCCCCCTTGAGCATATTTTTAAAAAATTTTATTTTGTTTTTATGATATCGCTAGTAATTTCAAAGAGAAAATGCTATGATACAACTTACAAGGCCTGGGAAGTGCCATTTCCAGCGATCTGGGAGGCATTTTCAGCCAAAATTTTCTTGTACGCTTCGCGCCAACCATGGTGGCGCTCCGCTTAGATAGTCTGCAATGCCGTATCTACGGCTCTGATAGTTTGCCGAAATTTTCGCCCCTCCCTTGGCAAATTCCTGGCTACGTGCCTGATAAAGCATAGCTATGCTGAAAATATTTATAAACAATTAATGACTTTTGCCAATCATTAATCTCAGCAATTTCAGTAAATGAACAATGCCATTCTTCCATTCATTATTTTCATCAAAAATAGGCCTAAATGTTGTCTTGTCCAAATTTTTCTAGAGCCCTATTTGAGAGATTCCTCTAAATATAATAAGGTTGCATTCCATGCTAAAACCAACTTTAAGAAATCACTAAAAGATGTAGGCATCATAATCCCACACAAATATTTAATCTTTTTCATACAGTCTTCCATAAATACCAGCCATCAAAAGAGGATCTTTTAAGCTACCTGCATCACTCCATAACTTATCAAAAGATCTGTTGGTGTCCCAAGCTAATCCCTTCTTCTGTAGATTAACACCCTCTGACAAGATCTCAGGAGTCAAAAATGTGTCCTTAGAGTAACCTTTCATCTCCAAGGAGAATTCTTTAAAGTGTGTGTAAGCTTCGCTGGTCTCTGCTCCACACTTTGATCTCTGAGCTGCTGCGCATCGCAAGAGGACACAAGCTTGCACAAAGTATTGACCATTCTCAAGGTGGAGACCGCTGAAGGCACCAAAGGCATACCAATCACCCTTTTGCCACGTATCGGTGAGGGAATAGTTCAACACGCAGATCAGGTCACCGTAAGCTACCGTGGCAGTGTCTTGCGATTTGATCAAAAGCTGTAGGGTGAATGGATCGTTGTTAACCAATGATGTAAAGAAATCGGTCTTTTTAAAGTCTGTTGTTTGATTGATCGAGGTTTTTATCTTTGATGATTTCTCTTCGACTGCTTTAAGAGCCATACTGCTATTTCCTTGTTTAAAAACTAAGTTTGATGGTTTGTAGAGCGGTTCGGTGATATTTCCAGTTCCAAGTGTATGCCCAGAAATTGGGTTGCTTCCTAACTGACCATCAGAGAGAAGTCCATCTTTCACATTTGATGACCTGTTCATGATCTTCCTTGGAAAGCATGGCAAGTCTGCTACTAAAAGCTTGCCTTTGTAGGTATCCATGTCATAATGATACAAGATAGCGCCCTCGCTCCGTGAATATATCCCACTACCCGTCATCTGTTCAAGAGGTAAATGTTGATTTGAAGCAAGTAGGTTCATATCCATGCCAAGAGACCAGGCCTGCTGATATTCTATCGCAGAGAGGAGAGGTAGCTCATTCATCCATGCCGTTGGAAATGCTACTGAATCAACTTGGAACCTTTTAAAGTACTTTGATGGGTAATCGAAGAGAATATCAAAGCATATGAAAAGGGAGAATGTACCAAAGTTTGTACTAAAAACACTAGTCCCAATGTTACTTGTTCTGGATCCGGAGTCAAATGTGTAAGATTCTTTCGAGTAGAGATTAGTCTTATGATAAATTGCTAAAAGGGCTCCATCAGCACCATATGCGAGGGCTGTGTTGAACTGATAGCGACCATCTTTGGGACAATGCGGATCTGTCTGCTCACATGGCTGTTTAGTCGCCAAATCAGCTACAATGATGATTGCGTATTGTTTCGCTAGGCAGCTGAGCCTTTTCTGGATAGGTCTGTCATCATACTCTTTCTGGACGCAAGGATTAACAACTGGCTTGGTATCATTTGGTACAACTTCCAAGAATGGAACGATGGAATCTCGTGTGCCCCATAGGAAAAATCCTGTTATACCATACTCTGGAAACACAATAATTTGCGAACCCTAACAGGGGAACAAAAGGAAACAATAACTTACAAAATATTGAATACATATCAAACTGTGAATTTTTAAGAGGATGTGATGTGAATATTCTGCGTAATTCTCATTTACTATTGGTATGATTAAATTTTGTTGGTTTGTTACTTACTGTAGCTAACAATTTTTCCTCCAGAATCAATGGCAACATTTTCAGCCTTAAAGGCATTGAAGACTCGCCCCAAACCGTGTGCGGCCATCTGAAAAAGTTAACTTTCTGTTGCTTGCAAGTGACGTTTTGTTTGTGTTGCTACAAAATGCAGACAGTAATGAAACGTGATACCTTGTTATCTTTAGCTGGACCTGTGCTGTGGGGCCCTACTGACTGTACACTAGTGTCTAATTACTGATGGTAGCAAGCTGTGTGTGTATTTTCTGGGATAGATGGTGGTATCTAACACTTCTGTTACACCTCATTTGAAACTAGGTCAGATTACCGGCATTAGACGTCTCTTTTTGCGCGAGTCTTCACACCCTTTAAAGGGTCAATGCCTTTAATAAAGTATTGTTGTCCTGGGACAGCTCCATGACATATATTAGAGTGTACCCTATATGTTAAGACTTAAGATTCTCTCTGATACTGGAGAGTAGTTACCAGGGTAACTTGAAGGAATTTGTACGAAAGATGCTCACCGCTGAAGATGCAATTTTTATCTGCTGCTCATAAGTGTCCAAGTTGATGTTCATAACCTTCTGAGCTCCTGACTTTGTTACAGCAGGTACCAGTGATGTCAACGAGAAATGTTCATACACAGCCCCTCTGTAGGTACAATCGCCATCAGCTTGGTCATCGTTAGGAAAATCATCTGCATTGCATTTGGCAATTAGCATAAATACGCTTAATATGAGTAAGAACTGCTTTAATATCTCAAAGTAAGTGTTCATTTTGAGAACAAATCTTCAGAGACGTCACTTCTATTTAATCGTGTGTCAAGTAACCGGCGTCTTACCTTAGGGTGCAGTAGTATTAGTAGTACTAAAGCTTTTGGAACAATTTCAATCAGCTGATACAATACTGGATTATATAAAAAAAAAATACAAGAAGCAAAACGCGACTCATGAAAGGGTATTTTGTTCCCTTGTATTTGAAATTTAATTTAATTTCAAGAGTTATGAGAATTCTTAGGGAACAGACACTCATGAATATCCAATCATGTATTGTGTACAAAGTTCCGTTTAAGTATTAAAGGATATGAAAACACGTAAAGATATTAAACCAATATATCGCGGACCAGCAAATTTCATTGTGTAGCTCCCACAAGTATCAACATTGAACAATTTGTGCGTAGACAAAAATCTGTTGTTTACTGTACTGTGTACGCCGAGGGTGGTAATGCCCTGACCTTCGCATGTGCACTGATCTAGCCCACGAAAGGATGACAGGCTCACAATAACACATCCAATGATTTTGCGAAACAGGGGGTGTGCTATGGAATCTTTACACGACGCTTTTTAAAATGAAGTTTCCATCAAAAAGCTTTTATCAAATCAAAAGCACTCTATAAATGAGTAGTTTTATTGGTAGAATCGTAAGTTTACATCTTAAAATCTTTTAACCTTAACGGTATATGTTAGTACCTGTTCCACTAAATACTAAGTATACTGGTCTATACTGTGTAGTGTACAGTTCCTTGCTCACGGTGTCGAGCTAGAAACAAACCAAGTTGGGAATGAAATAAACTGATGATACTTGCAAGGACAAAAGGGAAAAGGAACAGTTGTTCATATTTTACTATCCATGAGGTGTCTCCGCACTTTAACAGTTTGATTATCTTTCACATTTTGTGTGCTAATTTGTTTGGCAAGAAAGACAAGCATTAACACATCATTTGTAAATATTATGACAGTAGGACTATGGCAGGCACTCTTGTTTGATCAATGGCATTGAAAATCCCTCATGGAAGGGCCTAAATACTGTAGGCCCTGTATAGCATTAACTTAAATTCCTAGTAGCACAAACGTTGATTGCACAAATTATGACATTTATCATTTTTTCCACGAATGAATGGCCAGAGTGAGGCTAGCCTATGTCAAAAAGGGAAAGACAAATTAAGATTACTGTTTCTTTTGGCAGATTTTACTCAAAAATTTCAATATCACCTCTCCAAACAGTATTTTATTCCAGTATTTATGGCTTGGGATCATTCCACTAATTGTTTGAAATTTTAAACCTATTGATACTGTGCTTAACACTACAAAATTTAAAAAAAAAAAAAGAAGATTTTATAGACAATCACCATGACAACTATATTCTTCTTTTTTTTATCTTTCCCAACTTGACATAGATGGAAAGTACTTTCAGGCAACATACTGGTTTTGCTTCTAAAGAGGCTATGCAGAAACTCTGTGATGTCATTGAAGAAGAAGTGAACAGTTATGAAACTGAGCTTGAAAGAAATGGAACAGTGTTGTCTCTGATTGGTCAAAGAGCAAGTTTAAGACTTCATGCTGATGTGGTCTTTTCATGGATATCTGCTCTGTCTCTTCTTTCATGTGGATTCCTTCTTCTAGTAGCTTCTGCAATCCTGCCAGATGTATATACACTAATTGAGGCAGCTTTCCTTATCCTGTTTTGTGCTTTGAATTTGTATCTATCTGGTTGGAATTTTCATCTGAAACAGAGGGAACTGATTGACCAGTCAAGAAGTTTGCTGAAAGATATGAAAGGTAAGCAGAGACTCCCAGTATCAAGTTTAGTGTCAGGTACCATCTTGATGACATAAAACCATTCAAAAGTGTTTGTTTATATTCATAAAATTGCTAACATTGCATAGCATGGTGGATTGAAATATGATGCACAAGTTTAAGACTTTGAACTGTAATGTATTACACATTGTCAATAAAAACCTCTAATTTTTAAATATCTACCCTTTGCAGTGCCCTGGTAATGTTAACATCTACAGTGTACAAGTATGTATTAATTAACAAAATATTGATGGAATGTGAGGCAATTTCCTTATTTAAAGTAAATTAATCTTCATTCACGGTGGTGTAGTTATGATACCTATTGTTGCGCAATCGACTTTGAAAAGAGTGGATTAAATTTCAAATTCATTTACAATTAAATTTTAGATGAATTAAAAAAAAGTAAAATTTTTATTTAAGAGCACTGTCAGTCAGTCATCAAATTATCAATAAATCAAAGGGCTTCAAGTCATTTTGAAATTGATAGGTAAATATTACTATGTTCAATAATTAAAATCTGATTTATTCACAGATGTGATATCGTCGGGAGGTGAATGGTCTTCTGAGGATTATCTACCTCTACACAGTCCTCAGTCGAGCTCTATATCCCTACAGTGGACTTACCGAGATGGAGAACTGGTGAATCTACCTCAAGCTTTACTAGTGGAAGGAGACATCATTGTAGTCAGACCTGGTAGACCTGTGCCAGGAGGAGCCTGTAATGTTCAGGTAGATGTTTGCATTAGTGCACAAAAGACTAATTTTTTGGTCCTTTATGTACCTATGACCTTATGAAAATTAAGAATACCAGCAGTGAACGAGTGCATTTTTTAACTTTCATTTCTAGTTCTCACTATGATGAATGTTCAACTGAATTTGTAAACGACATTATGCTTTGAACAAATTGTTTTTCCCGGCTGCACCCATCCTACTCTTTCCCAATCTCCATCTACATCATTGGTTCCCATCATGCATCTCATCAATTCTCATGCAATTCCTTCACACTGTTACAATTTAAGGCACCTAATGTTGAGTCTGCTGCAACCACAAAGTAGCAGGTTGTAATTACAGAATAATTTCTGTACTATGCAGTGGTGTAGGAAGGTACTTACTTTTGAGTGGGGGGGGCTGAAGACTGATGGCCGGCCTGGGGGAGGGGTCTAAGGGGAGGGGGTGTCCCCCTCCCCTTTGGAATTTGTTTTGCATTTCCAGGTGGCCTCAGATGCAATTTGGTGCAATATAGCACACTTCAACACCCACTCCATTTTGTAAATAATTTTGCATTTTCACCTGGCCCCCAGCCCCCCGGTTCCTACGCCCTTGGTACTATGAAATATTGTCTTTGCTATGTTTTGTACAATTAATTTCAGACAGGTATATGTAAACTCTTAAAGAATCCCTCCTTTTCTTAAAAAGCAAACATGAGCAGCTACATTAAATTAAGATCCGCCACATTTTCACAGCAGATGTAACTCACAGAGCCTACCGTACACATATATACAAGAATCAGGGCTGAAATAACAATGTTACTAACTCGTAGGGCAAAAGCGCACTGTTCAATTTCTTGAGCAGAAAAGCATCCTACAGTTCTTACTGAATCTCAGAAGAAGCGGTGTAACGTTATGGAGCAAAACCACCTGCATAAGCAAACTATGTCACAGTTGATTTAAAATTGTTGTTGGCGTCCATTGTTTGCATGATACTGAACTCCAACAAACATGCCTCAAAATTTGCTTCAGTTTATATAATTGCACAAGCACAACTTCCTGCTCTCTCTTCATCGTTCCTTTCGCCCCTTTTCTCATTTCCCACTCCCTACCAGTATTTTACCTTTTCTCTTTCCTTTCCAAAAAAATTTAACGTCGTGAAATAAATCTCTTTTTTTTCAAATGTCATTTTTCAACAGGACAGTCAGATGACGTTAACGGCTGGTGAAGTGTTTTTACCCAAGGTAGAGGGCACCGTCACAGACGCAGCGGTCAGAGTACCGCTCCAGCCAGAGAAATTTGTGATGTTGGAAACACCGTATCGGAGGTTCCTCAAGTAAGTCGGCTCTTCTTTCCATTCACTTTCTCTCATTTATGAAAAGGATGGGACAGGTTTGCTTGATATGTTCAGCTGTAAGTCATACCAGGACAATTTTGCAAACCTTGCTAATGGTGTGTCATGTATGTACCTAAGTTTGATTGTTACTACTTTTGTAGATTTTATAAATTTATTGGATTTCTTGTGTTGTCCCCACATCTCATCAGTCTGCCATGAACATTATCAAAACCTTTGAAGTTCTAACGAACCAAAATCTTCCCAGATGTTTGAACAGAGTGGCATTATTACTTTCTGATGTGTTTTTAATATTTGGAAATGAGTAATTTTAAACTGACTGGAAAATTTTAGGCAATGGAATAGAGCAAGACTTACAAGCTCAGAGCTCAAATCCCGTTCTAGCCATTAAATTTCTTTGCTCTTCTTCCATCGAAATTCTGTTTGGGTGGTAGTTAAAGAGAAGAAGACAAGTCAGGGCATAGTTCTTCAACATAATCTACTTCATTACAAGATCCACTGGAGTCTATGCATGTTTTGCTGTGCCATACTGTGACCAGTCAGTGGTGGTATATTTCTGTAATAAATTAGTCTTGAATTTCAGGATATCTGAACAGATTCAGTAAAAACTTGTCTGTCCTAGTTCACAAAAGTTAATAAATTAATTTATGACTTTCTTTAAGTTTCTACAATAATTTTTTTTTGGGGGGGTGTGTGGGTGGGGTGGGGGATGGATGGAATGGGAGGAGGAGGGAGACAGATAGGACCAATTCAAACATCCTTTTCCCTCCCTCTCCTCTGTGAAAGGAGAGAAAGGTGTACGAAAGTTGAAGGTACCGTGATGTTAAACTACATATGGTATAATTTGTGACATTGATCACTTGACCTGTAAGTAAGATACTTGTGCATATCGATTGCTGGGAGATATAGACTTCTCACCACAGTGAAGCCTAGGGATTAGGACACTTGTAGTGAATTTAGAAGTTGCACAGCAAAAGGCAGAGAGTTATGTTTCCTTTGTATGTGAGTTCTACTATACCTGTGGGCAATCCTTTTCACAATCAGTCCGAATAAATAGTAAACGTCTGAAATATTTGAAATCCTTGTGCCTTTGATCGTCTTCTCTCTCTCGTGTCTTGACGCCGATGCCAAATTGTCCACAGAGATGTTTGTATAATTTGTTCTTTTATGTAGCGAGTGTCTGCAAAAGGGGAACCATCGCCCTGTGACCTTATTGGAGAACCGAAGGCTAATGGGATGTCACTTCATAGAAAGGGTCATCATTCCACTCATCTTGGTAAGATATTTTACAACTCATCATGAAGTTTCAGAGCACTTTTTTTTTAAAACTTTGTCGACAAGAATAGTCCAGAGTTACATTAGTCGTGAGTGATAAAAGAGGAACAAATAGTCCAGAGTTACATTTAGTGGTGAGTGATAAAATAGGAACATACAGGAATTGCAGCTTAAGCAATGTGCTCAGTGCAATTTTCATTCCATTCTTCTTATCTACCATTTTCAAGATATTGTTTAAAATAGTGGAAATTGTCACAGGTTTTACCAAAGTGACACTTGATGTAAGAATGTAGGCTGATAGGTTGGTTATATAATCTCTTGCATTGAAGTAGTTTTTAGTACATCTATCTTGTTTACATTGTGGACATTTTGGGTTCCAACTGTGTCTTAAAGGCTTGTGGAGTTGACAAAGTACTGAAGAAGAAGATGTATTAATGCTGTGATGCAGAATAGAAATAGAAATAATTATATTCAAATTTTGACAATTTTGGCCATTCTTGTAAACCCTTAACAAGCAAACTACATTTGAGGTCTAGTATTTCGTGGTGACCATAAAAATACCCCTGTTAGGATCGACAGTTGACGCAAACTGTTGGGCTTTTGTCTCTTCTCTATAATAACTCGAAATGTTGATGGTGTCAACAGTTGGAAGCTTTACCTGGACCATAAATTGTACAATGGGTTTATTGACTTTCTTTCTCTTCCTTCTCTTTCCTCTTTTCACTTTGCCTTTTTACCTCTCCATCTTATCTCTCCTTTCGTATACTTTTATGCCAGTAAGTGCTCTTACATAAAAGATATCTTCACAACTCAATTCCCCCCCTCCCCCCTCACCCTCCTTACCCCACCCTCCACAGTCAGGAGAAGTAAATCCAACCATCGGTATTAGTCTCTGTGGTAGAGATAAGTTCTGTCACGAACAACTTCCCAAACCAGTTAAGAAAAATCTTGTTAATGACACAATTTCTTGTGGTTGAATAGTTTGAGAGGGGGGGGGGGGGACTTTAGAAAAGTCAAAAAAAAAACGTGGCACCAGAGACTGTTAAGAGAAAGAAACTTCCTTAAGAGACAAAAGTTGTTAGAATTTCACTACAAAATTTACTTAGATTTACAAGAAAAATTTTTCCCAATGATTGAAACAAATGCTTCATTTTAATAGAACTGAGTCTTTTCCTAAAATATGGTTTCAAGAAGTCAGTCTTATCGGCTGAAAAGTAAGGACAAACAAAAATGTAATGGAATTTGTTTCCAAAAGAATTTTGGTCACATAACTCACACAATCTTTCATGAAAATCAATGTTTGTGAACCTTCGAAGTACGATAGGGAGTTTCCTATTTACACATTGGAATTGACTTAAGTTTACTCTTGTGGGGGAAATTTAAGTTAGTCAAATAAGTTTCAAACTCAAGTTTCTCTTTGTACATTATGTAGACTTTGCATTGGGAGTTATTGTACACATCGCCTAGCCAGTCTTGTTCGTAAATATATCACTTAGTCGTTAATCTATTGGTCGCTTTGAGCCAAGTCTTATATATTACAAGGTATTGTCTGTGAAGGGTAACAATGAGACCTTCCTCAGGGATATTCCAAACATAGGACATTCCACTTTTATCTAAAATATTTTAAAATTTTACTAACCAGGATGAACTGTACACACAGTTATCATGCAAAGATGTTAAAAGTTTCAGGAACAGATGAGAAAGTTTGTGCTCACTACTGTTTACTAATTCACACCAACAAGTAACCATCCTAATTTCCATAGCTTTAATTATTTTATGACGGCCTAATTCTCCATAGGCCATACAGTTGGGCGTGGTCTTTAATAACTTGAGAACATGTTTTAAAAACTAAGATGAAAAGCTTTGATCTGAGGGAAGTCCCAAAATCCCCAAATTTCACAGCCGTGTAAAAGAGAGGGAAGGATAGTTTGGTCAAACGATTGGATCTTCAAATCCAGGGGCAACAACAGGTCACACGGTTTTGCTCATTAAACTAACAAGGGAATGCCTTGCTTGATAAATTTGTTTATGTACAGCTTTGGTAAATTTGTTGTTGCAATTGAATGATACTCCAAAGGTAGGTATAGTCGTCAACCACTTCATCAGTATCATCACCGAAAGTGAAAGTAGGTTTATTCCTAATCTTACGCCTCTGAGGAAATGACGATGTTAGTCTTATTTGCATTTACAAACATCTTCCAAGTATTACATTAGTTTTTCACACAATTTAATGCACATTACAGATAATTTGTGTTTTCAGCTAGGATAATTGTATCATCGGCATTCAATAGAGTAAAGAGTGTACAGAAAACTTCAACATCATCGTTTTTCAACTCACTTTTCGTCGAAGATGACACCTCCCTTAAACCTTTGTAAGAGTTACTGATGAACCTTCCAAAATCGTTTAAATATATACTAAACAAGACTGTGGAGAGATTCTCACCTTACCTAGAACTCCAATATTGCAATCAAAATAGTCCGACTTCACACATTGTCCTCCATAACACATGACTTGGCATTTTTGTACAAGTTATATATAACATTAAGCACTTTGCCATATAATGTTGTTAGCAATAAGTTTTGACCAGAGACTTGATCTGTCAACCAAGTCAAATACTGTGTTTCTTAACACACAAGGCTGAAGACTTCATCAAGTCTACATATGACTTCATTGAGCCACTTGCTCTTCAAGTATTTTTAGGTTTATCTTACAACGATTATTTTCTGTAGTAGAGATGGGTTTGCAAATTATGCCAAAGCTTAAGTATTGAAACTCTTAACATGACCTAATGATGTCATTCAACACTGTTAACAGCTGTCCTTAAAAATATAGAAAGAAAAAGTAAAGAGAAAGTTAAAGCTCCCAGAGAAGACATTTGAAAAAGGATATCTCCCAAATGGAACAACAAGATATTTGTTTAGATGTTTGTGGTGGGGGGGGGAGGGTGGGGGGGGGGGTGTTTTCTCCTGGAATATTTTATGTTATTAAGCTAACGATGGTTCATTCATTTATTAATTTCCAGCAACTTTTAATGAATTATCCCAGACAAAGACCAGTGTGTACATATACAAGTAATAATAATCTATTTACATGCTACAGTTATCTTATTGTACCTTTTTTTGGCATGAAAAGGAGAAATCAGAAATGCAATAATTTTTTCCCACTACATGTCTCTCAAACTTTCTTAGGATATGAGTTTACATGCATGAAGAAGTTGTAAATTGGCAAACTGAAATATGAGATTAATGTAGAAAGGAAGGAGAAAAAACATTCAAATAGGCATTTACACACACATATCGCTTGTTTTACAGTTACTTGATGAATGAATGTTTATTTGAAGCCATCTGATATGACAGTAGCTTTTGTTTGTACTTTTTTTTCATTTTTTCATTTTTTTCCTTTTTTTTAAAAGGGAACCTATAATAGACTTACAATTGTTAATATCATCATCAAGTGAATTCCAGAGCTTTTGCTTTTAATATTACATCTAAATTTAGATGCTTAAAGAGAAATAACTGTGCAAGGAATGTGGTAATAACATGTGATAAGCTTTAACATTAATATGCGTGTGCTCAACTCAAATAACTTGTGGTAAAAGAACGAAAAGAGAAAGAAGCTCTCCCGAAAAGGGAAGGCTGATAAAGTTGGTTATATTAAAGCATGATAGTACGTTGTTGTAACCATCGATTGTGGTGGAGGTCAGATGGTAGGAGATACTGGGGTCCAGCAAGAGACGGCCAAGATCCTCACTTCCCCTACACATAATCTTCTGAACTCCACACCATTCTTTGAACACCAGAGCCATGACTATTAGTTGTCAGGGGTCCATGGGCTCCTCTGGGTTTGATTTACTGTAGAACGTCAGCGTACTATATCTTGGTGTAGCTTTTTGCTGTGGCTTTTTATTTTAGCGATAGTAGGAGATATAGGATAACCTGGATTGAAGCAATCGCTAGAGATCTTTGTGGTATTAAAGGTTGTGTTAGTAGTACATATCTTCTTCATTATCGAAGAATTCATCAGGATGGTCATTGCTTACACGGTCCTAAGGGTCTTGTTTGATCAAGAGATAATATCCTTATATCAGGAGAATTAAGAGAAAAGCCATCACCACCAGTGCAACCAAAATAATTCTTAACGGAGGCCGCTTTATCGATAGCAGTCTCCCATATATGGGAGGACTAGTGCTCCTCGACACTAGATCACCCAGATATGGAATCTGATGGTGTTGTTTCTGAAATTGCAAGTGTAGGCTAGATCCAGCTGCCTCACTGGATTCTTTCAAG
>KN887863.1:28677-46324 GCA_000934455.1 Apostichopus parvimensis | reverse complement strand
TCACATAGTGGTTGACTGTATTTAACAGTAATATGTTACTGTTGGTCTTGAAGGTCTTCATGGGATGTCAATTCTTGCAAGTCCCATTGCACAGAACTCACATAGTGGTTGACTGTATTTAACAGTAACATGTTACTGTTGTTCTTGAAGCTCTATCATGGGATGTCAATTCTTGCAAGTCCCATTGCACAGATCCCACATAGTGGTTGACAGTATTAAAAACAGTAACATGTTACTGTTGGTCTTAAAGGTCTTCATGGGATGTCAATTCTTGCAAGTCCCTTCCAGTTGATGGTGTGAATCATCCCAAAGCGAGGAACTGTAGAAGCTTAGACTCGGCCATCGATAGCATCGGAAGACTTCCCGTCGGTGAAGAATGCCTCAGGTGACTTTGAAGATCTCTCTCGACATTTCTGTCGAGTTAAAGCAAATTTAAAAGAATTGCATGCGTAATTGTGAATTTAATTGTTAGAGATACTGTTATTACTCAACAAAGTTTGCACTGAATAATTTATAGTAAATAGTAAAAGTAATAGTCATTGTAGATATATTTATCAACTGGTATAATATCAAGTCCTCCAACTTTTGCCTTCAGATTTTGTTGGATATGTAAGCACCCATTTTGAAATTCTAAACATAAGATTTCGGAAAGGCAAGTAATTTTGTTTCCTTCTGTTATATCAGCTTTACTGAATTGGTCCCATATTTTATAATTTTGTACAAACTTTTTATTTTGTAACCTCTACTATTTCCTCTACCCAACCCCCCACATTTCCCTCATCCCCCAAGAAAGGAGAGGTTTATAAACTCATCTATAACCAAATTTTAGCTAGCAGGTTTCACCTACCTAATTTTATCATCTCAAAGTAAAAGCTTGGAATGACCAGTGGTCTGAAACAAATAAATGAATATTTAAAATCATTCTTTTCTTTCTCAATTTTCTCCTTGATGAAATGAATCACAAACCAGAGGAAGGAAGAATAAAGCATTTTGCGATCCAATGATAGTGTAAAAAAAACAAAAACATATAAGATCTCCCTTTGGTATCCTGCTATCTAAGTTTGCCTGATTATTTCTTGTTTTATTTTCCACGTAGGGCAATGAATGGACAGATTTTTATAGGCATGATAGCGTTAAACTTTCAGCCAAAGACGGACATTCTTACCCTCATCGAACAGTTAGATCATGCTTGTATTCGATTCGTCCACTTTTCGGAAGATCAAGTCCTCAGAAGCAAGGTTTGTAGTAACTTAATTTCAAACTTTCCCAGTATGAGTTTTAATATTCCTCCCTTCCCATTTTGCATGTTACCTTATGAACGGTACTAAACAATGAGTTAAAATACTTCATTTTATAGGTTTTTTATTTAAGTGTATTTTATTCTTCTCTGATGAGATGTAAACTTTAATGAGGAGCAGTTACTGTTGCAATGTCTCTTCTTTGTTTTTACTTTCTTCCTTCATCTTTTTGGCAGTATTTTATAATACCTATATAAATCGTCACTAACTACCTTTACCCTCTCTGTTTGGATTTATGTTTCTCTGTTTTTGTTTCATTTACAGGTTTTTGCAGAGAAGATGGGCCTGGAAGCAGGATGGAACTGCCACATCTCCTTGCAGAGCGAACACGGCGAGGTCCGTTCGCTGAGCCACGGTAATTCCGGTCAGATGTCGAACCATCCTTCTCAAGCTAGCTCTGCGGGTATCGAACAGATTGAGTTGGACGTCGACGGACAGCGTGTCCGCTTCAAGGAAGACAGCCAGGGTAATGTCCACGAGGACGTCGAGACAGGAAACGAGCAGAGTGAGGATCTCACTGTGGAGGAAGTCATCAAACCGGATGTTAGCATAATAGATGAATCTGAGGGACACGAAACCAGTGAAACAGAGGCATTGTTAATGGATGAAATTTCAGTCGATGTTGGGAAAGAGATAGACGAACTGGAACAAAAGAAAGTAAAGCATAAAGTCAAAGAGGATGATGGTTGCCATGATGATGATGAAGATTTTCCTCCAGAGTGGCGTCCTCTTCTAGAGGACGATCCCGAGCACAGCTATCTTCAGTCAAACTTTTCTAATCGTCATAGACAGATATCTGAAACCCACACCTGTAGCGACGGGACGGACGTGGACACAACAGACAGCGTTACGGGATTTGATGTGTCGAATAGGGTGTGTGTGTGCACGTTTACTTTACTCTGTATGGCTGATTTGGTAGGATTAAGAGGAAAGGAGAAAAACGTTTGTTGGAGGTTGAGGGGGAAGTGCAGGGAGGATGGGTGGGGGGGGGAGGGGCATGCTGTTGTCCTTCTGTGGGTATTATTCTCTTTCCGGAACTCTTCCTCCATTTCTGTTTTCAAGTTTTGAATAGGGTGTGCACAGATGCTGGAGGACAATCGTTCGGTTTATTCATTGTTGATTTGCCGAGTCTAAGGCAGTGTAGTTTAAGATTGGGAGGGAGGCGGAGGAGGAGGAGCCATTTGTTGACCCACCCCCCAAGCTTCCTCTCCAAAAATTCAGAATAATGCAAGTCCTATGCTATCTCATACGAGGACTTCATTAAATGTTTGCACTCAGAACAGTACTGAATGAAATATGACTTCTGTCCAGGTATTATAGCTAGATCGGTCGTGTGAAAACAGAGTCGTTGTCACTCTTCTCTCATTGTAGTACAAGAGGGTTTAATATTCCAGGTAGTTTAAATTATATTCAACTTGGATGCATTCATATCTATCGTTCACATAGGGTATAATCTTTTTCTTGTTATTTGTACAAGGTTTTCCTCAGTGTCATTGTTAACCTCAGGAATAACATTTATGATATTTTCTAACAATTTTGTTTTCTTTATCTCGGTTCAGGCTCGTCTCCCAAGAGGTATCGAAAATATCCGCCCTCATATACAGGGCATCGACAATGTTCCCCTCCAGGTGCCTCTTTTCACTGATGTGACCCCAGAGAGTAAGTGACGAGACCACCCCCTTAATGTCATGGGACTTTTTAAAACGGGAATGTACCACCTAATAACTAGCCTGGAAACAAGTTCTGAATATGTGGACATTTTTGCTGTTGATTTAGTAGATGCATAGACTGATTGGTTTAGACCCTGTAAACTGGGAATATGCTTCTTCTTGGTTTCAGTTCTCTGATGAATTAAAGTCCAAGGCGCCTTAAGTTTTAATGCGCCTTTTAGTTTCAATGGCCCAATTATTTCCTCTCAGGCTTTCTCCTATCTATGAGTAGTCTGTAAAAATACATGTAATACATACTTGACTAGGAATGCCAGGGACAAGAATTAGATTTGGATGCCTTCCTTTACAATGATTGATTTCAGACTGACTAGCATAGAATTACAATAAATTACCAGGTGTAGGGAGGGGATGGGCAGGGGGAGGTGGGGAGGGGGGGGGGAGGAGGAGGTATTGCAGACAATTTCATATACAGTGGAAAGCCATAAAAAAAATGGTTTGGGAATTTTTTTTTTCTAAAAATTTATCTTAACATTCCCAGTCAAAATGTCTCTTAATTAGTATTAACATGCATCTATTTGGGATGATATTATTTTTTGTTTTGTCTGATATTTATATCACATCACCATGTTCTTCTTATTTTTCTATATTTTTTTAGCTACTAGGGAGATGATCCAGATAATGCAAGAAAATAATGAAGTTGTTTGCTGTCTGGGCAGTTCTGTTAATATTACCAACATGCCCATATTTGCTCAAGCTGATTTCAGGTTCGGAATTTTTTTTTTCTTTTTTTTTTCTTTTTTTCCCCTGTTAATACCAAATGTGTGATTAATTACAGTATGTCACAACAGGCATGCAGGCAGACTTGTCAAAGAATGTCAGCACCAACAATTAGCTTGGGAAACGTTCCCTCATTATTGTCGATTTCAGTCTCATCAACAAATAATATGTTGTTGCTTTGTGTAGTAAGGTTTAATGACCAAACATGTAGATGTTTCTTCCTAATTGATGCCACTTCTTTTGAAACATTCTACTCTTGTGTGATTATGTAAAAAGGATGTCATCAAGATGCTGATAACATGTTCATGTTCATGTTCAGTCTTGGAAATGGAGGCCATTTCTGGAGGGAAATCTCCATCGTCATGACAACCAACCCCTTTGGGTGCTATGCTTTACTCTTCTGTTTAATCGTTCATCTCCAATGTTCACTTCGTATTTATATCATATTTTGATTGTAGCATCGGTTTAGAGCCGATGTACCCTCACATCTGTCTCCAGGAGGATGGATCCAGGGAGGAGGTTGAATCAATCAACAGGGACTACTTACCGCCGATGGAACTCACAGCTATCCTCACCAGTCTACCTTGTTCCGTCTATTTCCATCGTAGCGATCACATCAGTATAACTGCAATTTTACAGGAGGTATGAACAACTTGTATTGTATGTATGAACTTGAATGAACTTGTATGTACTTGTATGTACTTGTATTTGGACTAATGTTTTGATTCATGTCATGTCTTTCTTTGGTTTGACGGTGAAAAGTTCCGTATAAAGTTAAAATTTTTTCACAGTTTTTCCGTAAGTTTCGTCATGATTTTTACCATTGAGTGAAATCCTTTTGTTTTTTTCATCATAACTGCCTTCTTTTTTTCCAGCATTAATGCATAAATTTCTTTCCCGTCATACACACAGGGCTATATAGTATTTCTGTTGACTGCAATCAATTTCATGGTTAGCTTAACCTCTTGACCATAAAGTAATGTAGTACTTGAAGCATTCTTGCCAAAATAGACTATGCATAGAAACATTTGCTGTGGACTGTGATGTAAGTCTAGAGCTAAATGTTTAAATTTTATTCTGGAAAGATTTAAAGGGATATTCTGGTGGCTGACAATGTGAAACTTTGATTGGAAAGAAAAATATTTCAAACTGTTCGTTGGAAACGCCATCTCAATATCTTGTGCTAACTCAAGACATAGTTGATTGAATCAACTTACAGTAGTTTGACTGACTAAACCCTTTATTCTTACCTGAAATGGATCACAGCAGGAGGGCTGTCATGACATAATGTCAAATGTTTGTCGAAAAGTTTTACTATTCTATTTTAATCTTCTTGTTGATTCACTTTTTAAACCTGTTACATTTGGAATGTTTGCTTTAGCAAGGTTCTCTGTAGAAATGTTTGAAATGTTTCTGTAGAAATATTATTGCCCTCTGTGTGTTAAAATGAGTTAATTATCATAAAGGAAAACCAAACACATTTTCAGCTGAGTTTGCTGCGATGACATCAATCATTCAGTCTGTTGTTGCCAGATACATTCACAAAATACTAAGAAATTTTGAAATATTCATATCTTTGTCATACAAAATGCTATGAGCATGTAGTTTGAACCTTTAAGCTGCAGAAAATCTCCAGACTTTTTATTGAGAAATCACATTTCAGTTATTTAAATATCCCTTTAATCAACATAAAGACAAAGTTAACACATTTTCTGAAATTATTCACATTTTTTGGGGAAATTTTGAAATTGAAATTTTGAAATTGAAATTTTATTGAAATGTTTTGCAAGTTTTTTGAAACATAGGAAATCATATATCTGTTTCTTTTTTCTTTCTCCTTTCCCTTTATGATATCCCATCACATCTGTTTTATACCTTCTCATCTCTTCGCAGGCTCGTGTCCTCTGCCAGGGCATCACCAACTGTTTTACCTTCTTTCTCTTCGCAATCTTGACCATCAGTGCAATCAACTTTGTTTCCTCTTTGTTCTTGCCACCGCCTCTCAGTGGCAGACACATCCTATGGCTGTCTGTTTTTGTGGCGCCTGGGCTGTCACTGTCGCTGGTGGGTACCCCGGGTGGGTCGGAGGTCATGAGATGGTCTACTGGCAAGAATACTTACGAAGCAGACCGAAAGGTACAGATAATGTTTTAGCCTGAAATTATTCTTTTACAAATATACAAATAATAATGAATTTGCATAGAACAGTATTAGAGAATGAGAAGACAAAGGAGTCGATGAGATGGGGTTCAGAAGAGGTGTGGTACAGTGCCCCCCCCCCCACCCTCCTGTACCTCATGTGTGACAGTTTAGATTTTCTTTTTTATTCAAACAGATGGAAAGAAAACCTATTTCTTTTTAAATGTATCTTCAGTCTGTTTTAGTTTCAGTTAGCCTAGGATCAAAACATCAGAACCTGCAACATTGTAAATTTTGGGTAATTTGCCTTCACAGTCCTTCTGCAGTAGATATTAGCAGTTTCTTATTAGGCATTTCCCCCCCCCCCCCCTCCTCTTTGACAAAACAAGTATGATGGATATGAAAAAAGTAATCAATTTTAGGATAAGTCCTTTGTCTTTTCTTTTTACAGAATATGTTTTTATTGTGCTGCTGTTTCATTGCCAAGTTTGGAGGTATAATAGTCGTTACCTTATCTTGCCATGTGCACACTTTAAATTCCTTGTGTATCCGACAAAATTCAACATCGCATTGCCATCTGATCTACGGAGACAGGTGAGTTCATTGAACAGGATTTCAAGTTTCATCTAATTACTTTGTAGTCCATCTCTCTCTCTCAAAACCAGCAAACACTGATTCTTTTATCTGTCAGATTTTCAGATACAAAATATATGTAAATATGCGCAAGAAAAGAGAGAAAAGGAAAAGTTTTAAAACTGCACACGTATACTTCTGGGACAGTTTTGTTTGGTCATAATCTGGATATGTCATCCCAGGGAATAATCTAATCTTCATATTTTGTGTTGTACATGGCTGTTATGTCGAAGAATTTTGTTTCTAATTAAAAACTGAATACAAACACTCCTCTGCAACTCTACATTTTGTGTTTGACCAATTTTGCCCACTTTTGCAAAGCAGGTTGCTATGCATTGTCAAGTAGACTATTCTGTAAGTTGTAGCTTTAAACGTTGTGCTTTGAACATGTAGTATAAACTATGATAAAGTATTAATGTGTACTATGGTGAAGTAGTAATGTGTAATATGTAACCAATTTACAATCACAGAAAGATGGAAAGAGCTCTCGGGAAAAGTACAAGAGATTCATACATTTTAGACATTATATAACTAAGCGATGAAAATTACATGGTAATGGCTACAAAAATGGCTATATATCTTTTTTCATTTGTACTGTTGCCAATTTAACCTTTTAATTAAATTTAATTATATTGTTGCCAGATACTTAATAAATAAGATCAGTACATAACAGCATTTTCCCCTATTTGGTATGGCACAATATAATTTAAGTTTTATGTATGTATTTGTATGTATTTATTGTATTTGTATGTATTTGTATGTATTTGTGTATAAGTTTTATAGCCTGCCAATGAAGTCATTACCATGACATGATATGTGATGGCAAGTTTTAGTGTCCGATGGTAATTTAATATTTATCATTTATCTTCTCAGAGACTTCATTAGTTCGTGGAATGGGCTGATGGCTGAGTCTGCCTCTCATCTTGCTCTTGCACAGAATCTCAACATGTTCCTCATCACCTTGAACTTAGGTTAGATTGCAGCTGAGTCTGCTGTACCCTGATACACTCTGAAATTATTCTTAATAGGACATGCCGCGAAAGTGTTCATTAGCTATAGGTTACATCCAAAAACCCGCCGTTTGTACTGAATGGCAGGTTTTTTCCAGTTGGTTAGCTGAGTGATCAGTCCCATCTTTTCGCACCTTTGTTGAGCTGCCTATTCGTCTATTATACAACTCATCACACAGCTAGTAGCCAAATCACTATCAGTTCAAGGCAGACATGGCAAGGTGTGAACAAATCAACTCTTCCAAACTCACCAGTCTGTTTGCAGGAGAGATAAAGTTTCAGTAATTTGAGGTCACAAGAGCTGAAAAATGCAACCTACTGTATGGTTAATGGACTAATTCTCGTCATGGAAGGAAAAAGCATAGCAAATGTTGGAAAAGCTTTAAGTACATAGATCAAAGTTCTTTACTTTTTATTCATTGGATAACAGACATTTTGTTATTACTTGCTTTTAAAGCAAGACTGATAACAATTTTCTTGTATATTTTTTCTTTTTTCTTAAACATTTTCCCCTTTTCAAGATATTCAACCATTTTTTTTTCATTTCATTTTTCCAACTTCCAGTTTTAGTATCGAGTTCTTTCGTCCACCCATTAGTGTCGCTATGGAGACACACACCGGTCACCAATGGCCTGTGGTGTCTTATATCATTGGTTATGTGAGTATTTCTACCAACAACCTGTAACTTTTATAGCAGCTGGTAACCTTTTGCATGTATCTAGCTTTCCAGGCTTTTTTGCCTTTTTCGTTGTAATGTAGTATTTAGTAACTTTGACAGACGAGGATAAAATAAACAGCGAATCAAGGACCCATCAATTTTCATTGTAACAACAGATTCGTGACTGCGTGAAGTCTACATGCAAAGCAAAACCCGATCAAATTAAATACGAAAACTAAACTTCTCATTAAGTAAAAGATCCTCCCATTTGTTGCCCTACACATTTTTAAATTAGAGTGAACAGAAGGAGTTGAATTTATTTTCCTTTTTGTTTGTAACATTTTTGGTTTGGTATTTGAAAAATTTGAAAAATCATGAACTTTGTTCAACTTTTGTAGAAATTTTAAGCTTGTAGCAACTTGTGTATCTGTCACATTTGGAGCACCTCTGAGACAAGAATTTGAAGATTTCTATTTTTAGCTGTGTTTGATTGTAAACAGCTCTCATACTGACATCTAGTACCAACATGTACGTTTTAAATTGATAAGTCCCTACTCAAGCATAAAATGGCTCTGAACTTCTGTCTCTCGATAACATGAAAGATACCAAATGTTGTCTTGTTAATTTAGTCTGATTCAAGAAGCAAAGCTGCATCAACTGTAACATTCTGCTGCAGCAAGGTTGAATCCATATCAAACAATAGAAGATTTTTTCTCTACAGTTCAGCAGAGCATGTTGTGTGATTTACATAGAAGAAATCAGTTGTACTATGCAGCCTGGATGCAGTGAAGCTGCAGCGCCCTCAGTATCCAACGTTTGATATGGTGCCTAATAATGCAGAAACTACCATGTCCCTTTAAATAAGAGATAAAACCATGAATCCTGCTTAAGGCATGTTGTAACACTAACACAAGATATTGACAGTTCATGCTGCCAGCGTTTATTTTTTATGGCTGGCCATGATCTGTTACAAAATGCATCCAACTGCTTTAAACCCATTCCATCTGAATGAAACCTCTATGCAATAGATATTTTCCAAAATTATTCTTTCAGAATGGTGCTAGCAATCTTTCTCCTGCTGGTGGTCACGCCCCTCTTTTTGGAGGCGAGGGAGCCGCCTGTTCAACTTGGAGATATTCATATTTCTGTCTGGATTCTCGGCTGTTTATGGCCTCTACCTAACCTTGTCATCTGTGAAGCGGTGAAAGTACTAGAAATAAGGTACGTTAATTCACAAATTGCTCTTCCTTATTCTCCTTTGGGTTTGAGTAATAGTCTGCACTAGACCTTGACAGGGAACCTAATCATTCCAGATCCATAACTAGGTTTTGGAAAAGTGAGAGGGCAGAGGTCGGGGGAGGGAGTTTGAGTGTTGTGCATAGGATTTCAAAGGTGGGGGCCAAATTCATAATTCTTACAAACTGATATAGGTAGGGGCATGAAGGGACAGGAGCAAGGTGTTTATAAAGAACGGGGTGTGTCCCTGGGGTCTTTGCAGCCGACCCTGATATGTAGGGCATAAGCATATTTAGACTATAAGTTAGGTCTTATTGCATGGTTGTACTAATAAATACTCTTGAAATTTTATGAGGTTGAATTTGACTGTACATACAAAATTTCCCTAAGTGACCATTTCCCCCTCCTTGACAATGGAGGGGGATGTGGGGGGGGGGGTGAAATGGTCACCCTTTGTACAAATCAGCATCGACTTTTTAAAGCTATAAACATAAATGCCTGTGTTACTCGGTTTAAGTCAGTAGGCAAGTCTTTCCTTGGATTGGATTTTATCACATTTGTTTCTGTACTTATTCATCATTTTTATATTTTTTTTCATCATTTTTTCCCCCATCAGGGAGTATGTGCAGTGGCAGAGGAGAAGTAAACTTTTATTTGACACCAAACTTGGAATGAATTCACCATTCTGACACAACTCGTGCAGCTGGAGATCTTATATCGTCTTTCATGTTTAGAGCACTCATCGAAATCCGAAGCAGACGTTGTCAAAGTCGGACATATTCTACCTTTTTAAGAGAAGGATTATAATAGTATAAACTTAATAAGAAACTTCTGTGCAGATGAGTTAATTGCATCTAGCTTCAAATCTGCCATTTTATTATGAAGAAATCCTTCTCCAAGAGTTTGATTTGTCCTTACACAAGGGAAGGGGGGGGGGTATGGTCAACATCTAACTCACAATTGACGTAGTTACGTTGGTTTGTTAGCAACAATATCATCACAGGTTGGTTCCATAGACAACTTCAGTTTTCTTCTTCTTTTTTATCACTGTTGTAAATCTCTATCAGCATGAAGTAAGAATTTTAGTTAGAAAAACAGTAGATGGGGGTTGACTTTACTAAATGGGAGTCATACTATCCTTATGCAAATTGTAAATATCAAGTAGATAATTTTGGGTGCTTTGATTATCAAATTTGTTATTCAACCAATCTCTTGATTTATCCTTTTGCTCAAGGTAAATCATTTTTGCTCGCACATGAGCTGAAAATACCACCCACCAATGAAATAAAATGTTACCTGTGGAACAAACTATTACCTGCTAACATTATGGTTTGTTATCCTCTTTAATTAAGCTATTTTATTGTTCAATTTTCATCTCCGCAACATCTGAGAGTAGCACCCAGCTGGGGGAAACATATTTCATAAACTGTACCTTCATGTCATACTGCAAAGCATTTGTACCGACAGTATGAGCAGTATAATAAATATCATATATCTACCAGATAAAGGGGAGGAACTGTTTTGTAATGTGAGTACGTGTGCTTTGAAGCAGGATTTGAGATGACAGTGTAGAGTGATATAAGCATTGGGGAAATTGTCCCACCTGGCGTTAGAGTAGTAACATAGTTTGAATATTTAGGTCATCAGTTTGTGAAATCTGAAATTTAGTGCTAGCTTGATAACCTTGAAAGCCACTAAATATAATACACTACACATAAACTGTTGTTTTTTTTGTTTTTATGTGTACCAGTCAGAAACTATTACGAGAGTTAGATGCTATCGATAATACATATGTACTGAGCATGATTGTCGAGAGTCATGGCTGAAGGCAACCATTCTCTAAAACAAAAAGAAAACCTGGCATTTGCTGTGGGTTTGGCCATAGCAGCAGTGTCTGTTAGGAAGCTATTGGTAGGGATTCAACCATATGTAGGGAATGGGTGGGGAAGGAGGGGGGGGGGATTTTGTTTTAGGTCAATAATGTAAGGAGTGCTGAACCACTACCAGTCAAAAGTCAACCTTTCGGTAAATCCTTGCAAATAAAACTATTTCCATGAAATCTGGGCAACATTGATATAAAGGAAATCTTCTGTCAGACAGAAAGATTTTTAGAAAGAAAACTGGAATAATATTAAAACAAATTCCCACAAAGTGATGTTTGAGTTTGTTTCTTTTGACTAAGACTACTACTGACTTTGTTAGTTGATAAGTAAAACAACCAAGAATAGTTTATAACAAAATGTTTACATTGAATTGAACAAAGAGAGAGCACATTATTTTTGTCGAAGTATATTAAGTTTATTCAAAATTTCTTGTACAGGTTTCTGAAAAATTCAGAGGTAGTATGTGTACAGCATAATATATGTAAATGTGAATAAAAAAATGCCAGATACTTAAATATCTCTCTCTTATTGTCTCTTATTTCTTGTATCCAGTTTATTTGTAACAAACCACATTGCACAACATGAGAGGAGATGGACACTAACAATAAACACGGCTTGGACCAGAGTCACTTTGAAGAAGTGTCACTATGTTTTACTTTAACACAAAACAGTGGTTACAGAGTTTAATTTCCGAAATGTAAATTATGTGGTGTTTATCAATAACAATAACCATAATAACCATATCAATAACCATTTCAATCACAAGGTCCCCGGTTCGAGTCACTCCCAGATTAATGTATGTCGTCCAGTTACTGAGTTGTTGACAATGAACAATTCATAATCATGGACGTTAAATATGAATCTAAGAGACTGACTTCGGTCAGCTTGCGGCTTTGATAAGCCAATGAGGCTTCTTCGCGAGTTCCTGCTTGCAGGAGGATCCAATATACATACATACATACATATTTGTTAGAATGGTGGACTATTGAGGATATTGGGATAAATGAATGAGTGCCTTACCCAAGAAATTGGGTGTCAAAGAAGCAGAGTTGGGAAATGGGAATGGGAGGAGGGAGAGGGCCTGAATTGTTTGTGTACAGACATGACATAAACATGTCAATGGTTAAATGCTCACCACATGCACGCATAAACTCCATCTTTATGCCATATTTAATTTGTTCCATACAATCTATCCTTATTTCAAAATGAAAAGAAGCTCTATGGGAAGAGGAGGTGCTAAACAACTTGGTTACACCACTCGGTTGCCTGATAACATTTGCTAGCCTACATTTATCTCTTCTTCGTTGAGATGGAGAGCAATATTCTTCAAGCAAGTAAATAATCTTTTCATCGCAAGGAATACATCCTTCTCCAAACCGCATCATATATCATAACTGCAATCACGGGAGTTGTTCATGTTTTCACCAATGTGAGAGCCGGTCGATGTTTATCGCCAAATGCCTTTTCTCATTCACCTTCGTCACCACCATCTAAAGTGGGCGTAGGCTCTGTTTGCCTCACACTGCTTGTGGAGGTCACGTTTTCTCTTGATGACCGCACCCTGAGTGATAGAAATGCCAAAAGTAAAATAGGTTTAATTTCTCAAGCAAGAACCAGCTTCTGTACTCGAAGCTTCAAGTTTGAAGATATAATTTGAAGTAAAATAATCACCTGCTGCTAAAAAACAAGTACAGGAGTAGATGTTGAAGAAGAAACTACCAATTTCTTGCTACTTTTTAAGTGTTGGAATATTATACAGTAGGTATGGGTGTTTGAAACTGTCGACGTTGATTTCTACACATGTCGACCTGTTACGAGACTCTGTATTTCTCTTTGAGGCAACGGTAGGCATCGGAAGTATTGTTGTGATGGGATAATCACATAATGTAACTCATCAGTTTAATGCATTTACAGTTTCATTGAAACAAACAAAAACAAAAATTACCAACCAACAAAACTAATAAGGGTTTGTTATTGGAATCATTGTTCATGTGGGTTTACATATGGACAATTAACACTTATTTTCAGACCCATCGAGAAAAGAACCTCTTACTGTGTTTTGGTGAGCGTTCAAAAGTTCATCGGCTAATTGTTGGTAGAATGGAATGGTTGGGTCCTTGTTATTCGCTGCTTCTATCAGCCACTTCATGGCCAGAAATCGTCTACGGTTCTCCTTCAGTGGTGTTGGCACCTTGAAAATGTATGAAGCAGCAATACATATTGTATAGAGCAATACACAATACAGAGCAAATACACAATTGATAGAGCTGGAAATAGCTTTTCAATTTTTTCCTCACGAATGCCATTGAAATTTATATCTAAAGTTTGCTGTATTCATCACAATAATCTCCAAATCCACAGGATCAGAATATGTACTGTTAGCATACATATGTTATTAACTTTGTTTTTGGAGAAACAAGCTGCACCCCCCCCCCCACCCCCCAAATCTCTATACCTACAAACTGTTCTACATTCTTCCATTTGGTCATGGTACAACCACTGGTTCCCAGAAACACATTATAAAAGCAATATGGAGAATTATGATCAAAACAAGGGTCCGACCACTTTTAACGATGACTACCCTATGTCATCAACGAGAAAAAAAAACTATCAGAGTTACATATTAATGAGAGTTACATATTACTATCAGAGTTACCTATTAATACACATTATACCTGGTATGTTCGTCCTCCTCTTTCCACATTTTGGAGACCAAGGATAGGTTTGCAGTTCTCGATTGCAGAATTAAATATTTGTTCTGGGTTAGCTTCTACATCTACAGGTTCATCTGGCGATGCTGTATTTATTTTCTCAACTTGGCGAAGTTTTATCAGCTCAAATGTCTGAGGGAGGTAAGAGGAAACAATTAGACATTTAGATTTCTTTGATGCAACATCTGTGGATCTATGCTAGGCTGAGTGTATGGGGAAAAAACCCAATACCAACAAAGTTCAGTTACTTTAAGACCCTTGGAGTCACTATGTTGTGCACAGGTCCAGATTCAATAAAGCCAACAGCTTAAATCATTACCTAGAGGTTTGCAAAAACTTTTACAACTTCTGATATGTAAAGCTCAAAGATATTATATACAGTAGATAAAGTGGATGGTCCCAAGATTACAAACTCTTTATTACTAAGTTTTGTAAAAGAGTACACTTTTTAGACTTTCGACCCCACATGACCTTTGACCTCCACAGAAAACAATTAGAGAACTTAAGTTACTCAATAACTTCAATCCACATACTGTATATGAATGAAGTTCATCCAAGCTTTACTTTTTGAGTTATCATGTTTACAAAGTTTTCAGACTTTGACCCCAAATGACGTTTTGTACAGCGCAGAAAACAATAGGGCTTTTGTTTCCAATACAGTGGATCCACAAAATAAGTATGAAGTTCATCCAAGCTTAACTTTCTGAGCTATCATGTTCATACAGTTAGGATTTCAGACATTGACCTCTGTTGAACTCATATGACCCTTAACCTCTGTACAAAAACAATAGGGTTCTTGTAATCGGTGCATCTATAAACCAAATATGAAGTTCACCCACCATATAGTTTGTGAGTTATCCTGTTTTTCAAGCCAAGTCGTCACACATATACGCATACACACACAACATCACCATCGCATAGATTCCAAGGCCCCCAACAAGGTAATAATGGCAGTCAAATGTGATCCACTTACTAATGTCAGTGATCTGTACCCATGTGAGAACAGTCTGGTGGATACCATGGTATCGAAAGTAGCATTTATAAATACAAGAAGAAAACACAAAAAACTGAATAAAATGAAACGCTGCATGAAATGACACAGTTACAGTACCTTTCGAATTAACGAACTTGCTAATTCTTTCTCTCCATTCTTTTGGATAATATTAACAAATTTTCTAAAATGGAAAATGTAAGAGAAAGGAAAAGAAACGGATAAAAGATGCATACAAAAGTCACAATGAAAGTGCACAATAGTAAACCTGAGGTGATATTGAAGCAAATACATACATGATAGACCTTCTTACTTTGTATTGAAATGTCACTTTTTTCTGTGTACTCACATACAGTAGTCTGTAATTAACAAACTGGTCTTACTCAAAGTGATTTCCAACCTGCCAGTGGCAAATCCTCTGTAGCCATATTTGTATGGATTTGTGACTCGTTAATATTTACTGTGCTGTCCTGATGCAAAATGAGAACCATTTACATGAGATTGATTCATATCCTATATCAATCACGGTTGAATTCTACACGTATGCATCTTGGAGGGTGAAACAAATTCCACCTCCACCCCTCCAAATAATACTCGAAAGACAAAAGGAGAGAACAGGGCTAATGAAATATGTATGCTACAATACTACAGGCACAATGCTCTTCTATCCCCTCATTCAGAATTTCAACTGAAAGAGTTGGTCAATACCAAGTGCATTTAGCTCTTTTCTAGGACACTGTAAGATATCAGAAAAGCAACTCAATTTACAGAACAGCTGGGATACCTGAAATTTCTAATGTAATTATACTTCTTTTAATTTGTTACTTTTTTTATTGTCCTTATATCACACTGTAAGACTTAAAGAGGAAGTTGCATAATGTATGCCCTTCAATTACTCATGTACCAGTGAAAGCACTTCTACCCCCCCCCCCTCTCCCCTCCTACTGTACCTGCTCACCCCTGGTGCATATACCAAACTAAGCCTGAATGGGGGTCCATGCAGGCAAGTATGATAAAAAAAAACAAAGTGAACTTATATCTCTGTCTTGTGATGCAATTGCTTAAATTTGAAATGATTAGATTCAAATATCATCCTGCTTATTAGTTTCATAAATTTGCAGATGTCAACACACCACCAAAGGTTAGGGGGATCGTTCTGATTAAATACTTACAGTAAAAGAGGGTCATGTGTGAAGGATGAGGTAGACCATAAAGGCGCTGCTTTCACTGGAGTACTAACATCAAAGGGAAGTTTACCATCTTCAAACTGATCCGTCTTTACTGCTGGCTCCACATACTTTGGAGTATATATACTATACCAAAGTTTTGCAGTGCCACTAGAAATTGAAGAAATGGGAAAAGAGTTTGATGGGTTAATTAACCAGAATCTGTTGAGTATATTTACCAAATTTGTCATTACCTATCGTCTTGGTTTCCATAGTATCCAAGTAATGGATACTCTAAGTAAGTTTGTGACTATTGCTTCTATTCCAAATGGCAGAAAGGAAGGAATAATAAAAAACAATAAGATATTATGAAAAGAAGTAAATAAACAGCTACAAGAAAATGTCAACTTAGCAACCAAGAACAATTTATACCATAATAACTTGTTGTTTTTGCTCTGTTCACATTCTTGACATAAACACAAGACTTTCTGGTATGTTTAATATCTGAATGGATAATGATGTTTATTTAAAAGAGGAGGAAGCACAACCATCATCTTTATCTGAAAGGATTAAGATGTTTGAGATAAACACCAAACATCCCAGGGATGTTTGATGTTATGCAGTCCTGTTTGCAGTCCTGTATGGAGACTGCAAAAAGTCTCCATTTTGGAGATAACACAGTTACTGTAGCTCAAATCATCATTGTTACCTTAAATGTTTAAATTGTTAACAATGGCCAGCATGTAAGGATGAACCTAATATCATGCTACATGTATACCTATACATAGTGTTATGAAAACCAATTGTATTGGTGTCATAAAATGTTGATAGCAATTGAATTAAAATTACATCACAAATGTCACACAGAAAGGAGACTGACAGAAGAAAGGAGCTTAAATTACAAAAAATCCTTTCTTCATTCAACTTTTAAGTTTTGATTAAGTTCCAGTGATACATTTAAATCCCTAGGCCTAACATAGTAACAAAAGGCAATCCCTTTTTTCAGGTTAGGCCATGAAAGAAATGAATGTTTACGATTTGTGTCCATCACCTGCCACTTGCAAGTCTAGGCCTAGCGTAGACTTGATACCTGGTAAATTGCAATTACACCCGGGAAAAAGTTGACATGGCTAGAAACATGCTGGTACTCTTGTAACCAAATATACAAAATAAAAGTGAAGGCCCCACGCCATTTGGAAAATGTTCCCACACGAATCTTCATTCACTTCATTCCCAAGGCCTGTGGCCTACACTACAGTATAGTCAGTATTGCGATTTCGGACACCTACGAATTTCGGACACCCCTAAGAAATACACGATTTCACCATGACAACCTACAGGAAGAGCCAAATTTCACCAAAAAGTACAAAGCTACAGTCATTTTCTCTCCAAAATGACCCGTGTGCAAGTAAATACTTACATATTTGTCAATAAAATGAGGGAGATCTATGAAGTCTGTTATAATTACTGAAAGA
>KN887863.1:17426-28627 GCA_000934455.1 Apostichopus parvimensis | reverse complement strand
GTACTTTTTGGTGAAATTTGGCTCTTCCTGTAGGTTGTCATGGTGAAATCGTGCATTTCTTAGGGGTGTCCGAAATTGGCAGTGTTCCGAAATTAGCAATACTGACTATACCTGGTAAATTGCAATTACACCCTTGAAAAAGTTTACATGGCTAGAAACATGCTGGTACTAGTGTAACCAAATATACTAAATAAAAGTGAAGGCCCCACGCCATTTGGAAAATGTTCCCACACGAATCTTCATTCACTTCATTCCCAAGGCCTGTGGCCTAACTGTTACTTGTCCATGTAAGCCTAACGTTAGCCTATACTAAACACACTAGCCTAGGCGCAGCCCATTACAGTTACACCGCTTATGCCAAACGTTAGGAACGCGAAAATTTTGCACGGCTGCAGTTCATGTAAACACCCATAGGCCTGGATATAGGTGAAAAGCGTAACCTCTGTATTATGGTATAGTAGACGTGAAGTGTAAACATACCATGGAGAGCATAGTTTGCACGTTTTCTGATAAGCAGAGCTTATTACTCTTCCCATGGGCAGCGCCATTTTGTTTATTTACATACGGGTTTTTCTGTTGCCAACCAATGATAAATGATATGACTAGTCTGGTCGTCATAGCTTAGTCTGCCCAAAGATGGCGAAACGGACGAACAGTTCATCTCATTCTAGCAAATCTTGCCCATCTTCCTAGAAAACGTCCCAATGAGAATACAGAAGACTTAAATGAAGTTGAGAGGAAACTCTTCCATCTATATGTGGAATTTTACAGGTGGAAAAGATTAAGGGAAAGGTGAGGTAACAGTTACTAGGTGATCTTGTTTTGGGAGGGGATATTACGTACGTAGTCTAGTCAGCTGTTGTATAGTCTGAGGATCTGATCAGTGATTATTAACCTATACAGGTTAGTCTACCGCTCTCTATAGTGTTGTTATACTAGCAGTAGCACTGTACACTCTTGCTTGTTTGACATCCTTTCAAAGACAATACACTCCTAGCTCCTATTCTTTACAATTAGTAATTTGGTGGTGCGTTATAACAATGCCCAGATATATAGATAACCCATAGGTACAATCACAAGACCAATAACTAGCAGATTTTGGCCACGTTGAAGGAAGTAAGTGGTTCACAACCAGAGGGTTCCCAGTAAGTTGGTATGTAGAGATTAAAATACTACTAGACTAAGAATTATACTCCACAATATGCATACTTACGTACTAGTAGTATTACTACTGCTAAGTTAGGCTTTATAGACAGACTTTAGCCAAGGCTTCTGTGAACACCCAACTTAGCCGATTGAATTGTTAGTTAGATCACTCATCGTCATGATATTTCTTGCCTCAGCTGATTTCACAGATCTCAGTATTTATCCTGACGTATCTCTTTAGCCTACACCTGACATACGTGGCCTGACGTTAAGAGTCCTGGACCCTAGGTTAGGCTAACCTAGTTCTTTATTAGACCAAGCCTATGCATGTGTAAACATGTTGAGGCTAGGCCTAGCCTAAAAGATGATGTACACTGTAAAGGCTATGATACTTTGTCTTCTACCTCAGTCTAAGTTAGATGTCAACTTTCGGAGAAGGCAGTAGGCAAGTATTACAACCTTTATATTTAAGTTCTAAATTTTAGCAGATTTGGAATGGAGTTGAATTCTTAAACAATATCACACTTTAACAACATGATGATTATACTTTGTTTTCTTTTTGTTTTGCAATGATTGCAGGACCTAATCATGTGAAATCATTATTGCACAGTGAAGTCTATTCACAACCAAGAACGGATTGAGGTCAATCGTGTTACCTGAGATACCTTTTTAAACGTTCCATTACTTATGCCACAGAAAAAATCTTTTCACTGCAGTGAAAACATGCAGTGATGCCTGAATAAATACACCCTCCTGTTTGCCCTTGGCAAGAAGAATTTCCTCTTTTTGTTGACTAGAGACTCTATTCAATTGACATTGTGGCACGAAGCTCAGTGATTAATCATTTCTCATTTGATGTCATGTATGCCTTTGTAGTCTTAACCATAATATCCCACTTAATGTTACAGTTGAAACAGCAGGAGTATCAAGCAGCCCCCGTTTTTTTATTTATATCTCAATTGTAATTTTAGACTAACATCTCTTAAACAAAGACTGATTTTATGAAAAGAAATGTTACTAGGCTCATCTTACAGTGTATTGCATGTAGTCGAGCTGGTGTACCAAAGTTAAATGTAACTTCTTCAGAACAGCTGTGTTTGTTCATATTGTTCTTTTCTTATTTATTTAACAAAGACCTGAAATCTGGTGGAATAAGACACTGTTGCCCCCTAAGTATGGTACAGAATGATCATCAAATGTAATTTTGAGACATATCAGCCTTTCTTTGTTAGGTTCTGGTGATGGAGCTACGAGTGGGCAATAAGTACCGCCTTGGTCGAAAGATTGGCAGTGGATCTTTTGGTGATATATACCTTGGTGAGTAAGAGACTTCAGTATGTGCTTATATGCTTCTGTCTATTGATCGTCCATGAGATAAGCATTACCAGCCTTAACATTAAGTCGTTCTCTTTTCTAGACAGTAGGTCCATAAAACCTTTGAAATATCAACTCACAGTATACAGTTATTGACCAGAAAAGGTTTACCACCTGTGGGCCTTTGTTAAGGGTTTATAATGAAACCTGACTAAGTGTTGAATACATTCATGATTGTTTCTCAAGTAAATTTGAATTACAGTAGATAAAGAATGAGTAGTTAGAGGTTAGGTGAACAGGCATCATCTTGTCAGTTATTGACAATCTAGGGTGTAAATTTCCAGTAGAATTGACCTTTTGGTTATTGCACAGATCTGCTGTTCTGATTAGTAACCATTTCTTCATTCCTTTAGTTATAATACTCGTCAGAACTAATTTTGGCCCAAAATAGTTTTGATGTAAACATTAAATAAAACCTGAAACCTAACAAATTCCCATTTCATTTATTGGCAAAAAGGAATCTACAGATTGCAATGCTGATCGCATACATGTGTCAGTGACACCTTTGTTTAAATAACTCAGTAAATTATAAGGATTTAAAACAATTGTGTCTGCAAGACGCAACATCTTAAAGAATTATGGGTCCGCCCAGAAAAACTTGCAGTCCTCCAGGAAAACATGAGCTTAAAGATACCTCGACAGGAACGCATAATATACTTAGTTATGATGACCCCTGACAACACATTGTTTTGTGCTCAAATGAAGTGTATAGTGATAGATAATGTACATGAAAAATAAAACGATGAAACCTTTAATTACTGTAATTTATACAACAACAAAAAGACCGAAGGGGGGATTTGCCGTAGACAAGTTACGATACATGCTGGCCTAGACATCATGCTAGCACACTACTGTACAGTATACAACTCCCTACACAATGTCTGTGAAAATGTTATAGGCTTATTAATTCGCTGTGAATGTGGAAATCATTGTTAAGTAAAACGAGTGCCTAGACAGAAATTGGAAGCGTAAAAATACTGCACATCTCAACTAATTTTATTGAGCCCCTCAAATGATGTAGAAAAATATTATGTATAGATCTTGACTACACAAGAACACCCTTCTAAATGGGCTAGGACTTGCTCACAACTTTTATGAACCCCTGTTGTAAGTCTTTTAAAAAACTCAAGCTTCAATGGCTACTTTTGAGTGCTCACATATGATAGCCTAGATACCACAATCTTCGCTAACTCTACACTGGGTAAAGTAACGTTACAAGAAGTTGCAACTTGCAGTTGATCAACATACTTTGTGTTCATTGAGCACTGAAGATCCAAGAATGTTTGCAGACAATGGGTAAGGGACTATTGGCCATTCAAATAATGGGAAATTTGGAAAAACATCATTGGCTATTTTGAGCATGAAAATATTTGTAATGGAATTTGATTTTAGTTCTGTACGGAAGCATCACAGAATTTCTGGTCTGAAAGACCCTTCAGAATGACTCCAAAGTAAAGTTTGATGAACTTCAATCATATTGCTCCACCTTAGTGTGTACAAGAACCCTATTCTGTTTTGTGAAGATCAAAGTTCAACAGAGGTCATAGTCTGAAAGCGTGGTAATCACTATGATTCCAATTTGATGCTTGGATGAACTCCGTATACTTTACAAGTGTTCTTCGACAATCATTAGTGCATGTACCTCGATCAATGTCAACAATGATCAAAAACTTTGAAATCTTGTTTGTAGTATTACATTAATGTTCTCATAGAAAAGTATGGAATAACTAAGCCTGATGAAATTTCTGGTTTGAGAGCACTGGATTGTCCAGACAAATTTGTTCAGTGGATAAGAAGAAAAAGTCTGGCTATACGTAATGCCAGTCAGTGAGTGTACATACAACATGTTCTTTAATGTGGAATAGATAAATGAAAAGTACTTTTACTCTCACTATTATTTACTGTGTTTGTTGTGTACATAGACTTTGTACAGTGACTGTTTGCAAGTTATACAGTATTAATAAAGACTCAGAAAGTTGAGAAAAAATGTTATTATTTGATATACAGTATCTAATTAAATGTTAAAGGGTGCTAAGTATTGTAGACATTGCTACATCATTTATCCCCTTAACCTTGTCTTGTCCCCCCCCCCCCCACATAGGCCTACCCAAAGACATAGAAAGCAAACAACTGTGAAACAACATGAAACAAGCAAGCTCATCTAGAAATGTCTACAAAATTTATATAATTGAAACTAATATTAATTTGCAACATGGTCTGACACCCAAGCAAAAAGAGTTCCGCAGTTATCAGTTCATGTCTATATCATTGGTACTCATGTGTATAGATGCATGGAATAAAAATGTTCAGTAATCCGGCCATTTAGAGGATGACCAGAGTCCCCCACAATGACTGCAAATTCCTCTAGAGATTACATCCCCTGACAGCATTCTCCCCTAATGATATTCCTTGCCTATTTAAAAATGTCATGAAGGCAATTTCTCCCTGTTTCATTTGTGTTCCCCCATGAGTCATGTATGATAATAAGTCCAGACAGTGTGGATAACATGATTTTAAAAAAAAAAAACATATTTAGGCCTATGTTTGGATTTACATGTAAAGAATTTAGCTTTCAAAAACAATATTTACTGATAATCTGAGTGATACTGTAGATGAGTTTTTATTTTGCTGGAAGGAAAACCTTTGATAGAGGAATAATTTAGCTGAGCTTCTTAGCTCACTAAATATCAGTCTTTCTTGCTACAGTATAGAGGCTGCACTTCCTTTAGTTGTTTCTACTTGCAGTGTCAAACATTTGACTGTATGTTTGTCAATGGTTTTGATAGCCAGTGACTCCACTTTCAAGCTCAACAGAATGAAAGACTTCAGATATACACTAATTTACACATGATCAAATGTTTTGTCATGACTGACTAAACATTAAATGCTGCATTGAACTGTGAAACTACTGTAAGTAAGCAGAAAACTCTTGTGTTTTGTGGATTTATTTTCCATCAATTTTCGTAATCTTTTGGCTTCCTGTGTTAGCAAAGAAACATACAGTTAGACCTATTTTGATATTTATTTAAAAGCATGGTGACCTAAAGTTTCGATCCTACCCTGTACTGTAGCAAGATTGTTATGGATGCAGAGAGGAGTGAAAAGGGAGAAAAATTACTTCTGAAGATAGAGTGGTTAATGGAAAAATTTAAACTGTGTAGAAGTGAAGTAAATGATTTGGATGTAAACGTTCTATTAACCAATCCTCTTCACATCTTGGAGGGTAGCCTTTCGCCTACAGAGGATATTCAGTACATATGGAAACGAGAAGTTTGTTTGATAGTGTCTGTAATTAAAGAAAAAAGTTACCACAGGTACTTTGTCGTTGAGTTTACAGGGGAAAGTATTGTATTTGTTTATGGAATTTTGAAGTACTGGACTAGTGACGAAAAATGCACAGAGAATAAAATGTTTAATCATGATTACTGGGAATGTATCAGAGATCTGGGAGAAGCCTGATAAAAAATATATATAATAATCAGAAGTTATTTTAACGACGCTTGTGCGACCACAAATGTGAACGAAGCCCGCAAGGACTTATGGATTACAACTTACACGTCGGGTGGCTTCCAATTCAACATTTTAACTTAAATTTGGAATATTTTTAAATTTAGATAGTCATTTCAGATGGGAAAACCATAGATTGCTCTCGGATGGAAATCCCACCTTACTATGACCCGGCCGGGAATCGAAACCCGAAGCTCCCGATTGCTAAGCCACATTGCTTCAAATGCCACCGCCTTCATCCACTCGGCCACAGCACCATCAAATTTTTTGGGGGGGATAATCCAAGGTTTACTGTATTACATTGCTTGTGGTCAGCCAATTGATTTTAGCTTGACCTCAGGAGATACTATATTAGACAGACAGGTCACAGGTCTGTCTGTCACTGTGAGATATATACAGTAGAAGGCATGATTGCATTAATCTATAGGCCTTACAGTAGTTGGCTACAAGAGGCCAAACCGGTGCAGTGTTGGCACTGATTGGAAGAACAACAAGAGTATTACATACATACAGTAGTACAAAGATTGAATCAGCTTGTCAATGTCATAAGTGCCAGTACTCACAGGAGGTCACCTGTATCCTGTACATGTAAATGAAACGTGTGTGTGAGCTGCTTTGATTTGATTGTTATTCAAGGAGCTAAAATATCTCTGGAGAACAATACCCGAATCCAACCAGCTGTCTTTACAATGCTTTATCTTCAAAGAGATGATATTTTCTTCATATTAGACACAAAGAAAATATATACTGTGCCACTATTAAAAGGAAAAAGAGAAAAAAAAGCACAAAGAAAATCTTGGCAACAAATGATTTTGATAGTCACAAAGAACAGAAAATCCCACCCATTCTTTTACAGCAACCCACAGTCCCATTCAGACAACCCCTGTTCTGACTCGTCACCACCCATTGAGTAACAAGTCAAGGGTGTAAAGATCGGTGGGAACTGGGAAATTGGTGTAACATTGAACAAAGACTAGCCACAGACTCAGAGAGCTTTATGTTGCTGATCTACTGTATAGGGGTCAGTGCTGTACAGCTTGTATCGTACAGTGGACAGCCTAATGCATTGATCTCAGTAAAATTGATATATTTTACAATAAAATTAAAAATCCCTAAACAATGTAGTTCATTAATCTGGGCTTGTCAAATTTCATTTCTCAAGTGGTCAAGGAAATTTGTGAAATGTCAGTGTTGTTTTGTATCAATTTTATATTGTATTCCAGATTAGTGCTACCATGAAAGGAATAGTCTGCATAACAAACTTTTCACAATTGAATGAGTCATTGTGTAACTGCTAATTTATGGTCCATGTGGTGTGAAAAAAATGTTTGTGTGAAAAAAAAGGAAAAATCTTAGTGCCATTACTGTTTACTAGTTTGAGAAAAGCATGGTTAGGTTTGTTATGGAAAGGTGGACGAAAATGGCGAACAAATAAATGAACATAATTGAATAGCTCAGGAGAGATGGCACTTTAGTTCACACTGCACATATATAAGGAAAAAACACATTTATGTAGAACTTTGAAGAATTTAACGGAGAATTAAACCCAACCGTCAGCACTACTTTACTACTACTTTGAATATTTAGGGTTTTTTTTTTTTTTTGGGGTTCCAATTTTTTTTTTCGTTATTTCGTTTGTTTTTTGTTTTTTTTGCGGATTCTAAATTTTGGAATTTTTTACCTTGACTTATTTTGGCTTTTGTTTTATTTTTTACTTTGTTCCCTTTCAAAGCATTTACTGTACTTGCATGGAGATATTTTCATTGTTTCATTTTAATGTTGTCAGTGCCTGTGGATGATTTCATGGTCACAGTATTTCAGACAACATCATTAAATGTTTGCAAGTCTCTAAAAGTGACAAGACTGATGGCCTCTGAGAACTTGATACATCAGTTTGTCAAACATTCAGGGCATTTCTTCTTGGAATATATCATTGCCCTACATACAAAAAATATAACTTTCGTTATGGCATCAAACTTATTATGATTAATGGTTGTGTCACATGCTATTCACTTTATATAGCTTCATTAAAATCAAGTTTCATTTTATCAATCAATTTGTCAAAGTTTCCTGATAAAAAGAATAACTAATTACAGCACCTTTCATATGTCCAAACATCAGTTTTATGGTATTTCCAAATTATTATGAGTAACCCTTCCCTACTGTCTATTGTTCGGATCAAAGATTTAATTAATACTTGTATGTTAACTCGCTTATATAAATATATTCTCCTTCTCTTTTTCTTTTCCCTTTTGATTTTATTTTTGACTTTCATTCTTTGACAGGTACTCATATTTCAAATGCAGAGGAGGTAGCAATTAAGTTAGAATGTGTCAAGACAAAGCATCCACAGCTCCATATAGAAAGCAAATTTTACAGAATGATGCAAGGTGGTGGTAAGTCACTTGAGAATATTTTTTTCTTACAATATATTTACAGACCGTCTAGGGTCTTTTTTTTTTTAAATTATGGGGCGAATGGAAGATGCACTGTTTTAAAAAGAGAGGTTTGGTTCCAAAAGAAACAATATTGTAAGGCAACAGTTGGAGGAGATCCCTCTGAAATGTGAACTTATAGTTTGCTTCTAGAAGAATGAAACCTTTTCTATGAATTTCAATTCCCCCCCCCCCCCCCTCCCCCATTTTTATTTCATCATGTGAAGCTACTGGATTTTAAAAATGGATACAAATTCTTTATACACACAGAAATGCACAACGTATATATATATGAATATGGTATTCACAAAGGTATGGAAACGTCAAAGTTTCAGTGTGCAGATCTGGATCAGATGATATGTATAACTTATAAAGATATTTTCCATTTTTTGCCAGCATATTTCATGAAGAATACTGGTAACATTGCTTTATGATTAAATAGTTAATTTATTAACTGCAGTTGTTGGTTTTAAGTCCCCAAGCCTTTCACTTACTGTTACTGTAAGATAAGTAATGAATTGTGCATGCATCATAAAAGACGTTGGAAACAGATGGTCATTCAACAGTCTAAGTTTATGAATGATAAGGCATCAAACAATGTGAATTATGCAAGTATGCATGGAACAATAAGGTACATACCCGTCCATCATGCAACTGAATAACCAGAATATTATACTGTATTTTCCAAACTTCTTCGAGTGTCAGGTACAGTAAGTATAGATAGAGAGTTTTTCCCAATGCATTAAAGCCCAGAGAAGGCTTTTCAAAGTTTCACTACATACACTTACTGTAGGCTTGCACTGGTGTAATCCATGATAGGTTAACAAAATCAGGCAGATTTTGAAGCGACACTTTATTAACTTGTCATACATGTATGCCTCACAAGGAGGTGATAGAACATGTAACTGTATTTCACACCCATACACAACGAAATGATCTTTGTTTTGTTGATAGGATATTTGCCTGTCAGGATCACATGTGACTATTTACATACATATATGTGCACTCAGCTGTTAGATACTGTAAGGCCTTTGTTCACATTACTGAATGATAAAAGAATCAGATCAAGATCAGATCCCCTGCTCCAGATCAACTTCCCAGCCCAAGTCCTCCTGCACTCAGGATCTGACCCAGAGATGCTGATTCTCAATTAGTCCCCCCTCCCCCCCCCCCCCCCCAAATGAAAGGGAGTATTTCAAATAAACTCCAAACCAGCTAAAAAAGATTTTATTCCATTGTAAAGAGATGACGGTTTCAAGATCAGGATTAGGGACTTCAGCAAGTTTGAATGTGATGTTGTCAAGCCACATGTGCTTGCTTGTTTAACATTTTTGAGTCACTGCATAGCTACTGTAAGTTTATTTAATAGATATATAGGTTTCGCCAAATGATGCTTATGTTCAAATTATGAAAAGAAATAGAGAAAAATGATAATTTGTGCATGGTCTTTGGAGGGTTCAAACAAAATTTTAAAATACTATTACTTTCAAAACATTGGGTTTGAAAGAGGCCTTGAAGGCTGTAACCATCATATGCTTGTCATATTTGTCGTAGAACTTTGTTCATACATATTGTTACAAATTGTGTTAATAAGTTTAGTAGGTTTGTGGACTTCCTGTGTATTATTAATTGGCACTTAACATCATTTCTTGTGCAGTAATATTGACAGGTGGAAAGAGGCCATAAAATACCTTGCTGACTCATTCAGCTTTCTGGTTTGGCTATGTAACCAAATCTAGCTTCTGATACTGACTATAATGATATTGTACAATTTTTCAGTCACTCTGTCAGTCTGTGGAGAGCTACAGCTATAGAACATGCACATTGCAGAATTCACTTTGTTGGGAATTAACGCTTATGGCATCTCACCTTCTATTACTGGTTGTGGTTTCGCTTTTTACCAGTTTGATGTTTTCCTGTTCTTCTTTACCTGTATACTTGTTTCTTCCCCCCTAACCTGTTTTACTAGCTCAACTATCTTTTTCAAAAATATTTAGGGCCTTGGGTAAGATTAGCTTTAAATAACCCTCAGTCAAGAAAAAAGTTTGAATGAAATAAAAATAAATTGCCAAATGCTCACAATTTATTGTTCAGTTCTACTTTACTAACCAACATTTGTATGGTATCTAGTGTATCATGGCCAAAGGCTGTTATGGAAGCTTGACTTTTTGATATGTACACTCCATATGAATGTTCAAGTTGAAAACATTCACATTAAAGGAACTTGGGATAAAGAAAGCTGTCCAAAGTAAATAAACTGTGTAAAAGTAAGAGGGCCTGACGTTTCAATCCTAGCAGGATCTTCTTCAGAGAGGCTGAATGCTCAGAGGCTGAACAATCTTCTTCAGCCTCTGAAGAAGATCCTGCTAGGATCGAAACGTCAGGCCCTCTTAAGTTTACACATTCTCTTCCCCGTGTTTTTTGTTGGTTAGGCGTTTTGTTGACGTTTTTGTTTATTTTGATTTTCAAAGTAAATAAGAACAGGAGTTTGACAAGAGTTGTATTATTTTGGAACAAACGACCTGGATCCATCAAGCTCTCACCTCTTGTGTTCTTCAAGCCTACTCCGAAAATTTGTCTGTTTCTAGACCTCAGGGAGTTCTAATCGACTTTTAACCTTTAATTATGTCATTCTTAATCTTTGTCTGTTGACTTGCTTTGCCCTTTCTCAATGCTTGTCGCGCTGCACCATGAGCGTCTTTTTAGACGGATGCCATTGCGTATCAGATATAATAATTA
>KN887863.1:0-15826 GCA_000934455.1 Apostichopus parvimensis | reverse complement strand
GGAAATCTAGCCTATACCGCTGAATTTGTGACACAGTTATAAGGTATCCATGGAATACAGTACTGTTATTAGCGAAAAAAGCCCCCTCCTTCATCCGCCCTTGTCCTTCCCTACTCGCCAACTCCGTGGTCAATTGGACCGCGAAAAAAGTTTGCAACAGAAACTACTGTGGTATGAATGCATACTTCACATTAGCAACTCTTATTGCAGAGAAAAGAAACATGCTGTGAGATCAAATATCCTTTCAGGATCAGATATGTAAGCTTCCCACAAAATTCATAGATTGTCTCAACTCATTACATTTTCTGATCAAAACAATGATTAAAATATTACGTGATAGTCTCAGAAACAATTCAAGTGCATCTTCGTACCACCAGTGATTGTTGTCAAAATGTACGTAACAAATATGAGACAAGGCCTAACGTTATGATATTTGAGTGCACACATAATGATAGCCTTTACCACAAACTTCGTTATCTCTACACAGGGGAAAGTAAACGTTGCAGTAATTGTTGTTAAACAACTTACTTCGTGTTCATTGAGCACTAAAAATGCAAGAATGTTTGCAGACAATCGGTAGGGACTATTAGCCAATCAAATCACGGGAATCTTGGTAAAGCATCATTGTCTATTTTTAGCATGAAAATCTCCGTAATGAAGTTTTGGTAACCCTGTACCTTGCGTTGATTGTTATGATATATTTATTTTCAAACAAATTCAATGATCTGTAGGAGTAGGAGAACTTTTGGTTCTTGTCAGAAGTTGTGGTTTTTTTAAAAGAAATAATGAAAGATGTTCATTCAAAAATGTGTTTTGTTATGTTTTCCGTTGACCTAGTTGTGAGTTTGTACTTGAGGTTTGCAACCTGGCCAAAACATTGCAGTCCCGGACGCAGGATTCTGCGTTCGTAACAATGCTGGAATACTTTCGTTATTGCTGTTATCTTCGACCACATGGTAGCCTAACACAATGGGAAAATCTTGCCTAACCATCAGTTTGCCGGAAAAAAAAAATCACACTGCGTAGTATTCGGGTAATAAATAAGGAACCGGGCCCGTAGTATCGCGTCGGGCGGGTATCCGGATACCCCGTGCAAACACTATTTGAAAACAGTACACAATAACATGGTTATATGCTAAACTAATAAAGCTTTGGTTGACACAATCAGATTGAGCACCAAAATGTTTTGTTTTGTATTATTTGTGTTCATTTTCAATTTTGGTGGAAAATTTGGAAGGACTACCACGTTTTTTGCAGGACTACCAAATCTTTGAAAATCTTTGAAACTGGTAGTCCTTCGGACAACCTTCTCAAATTCCTGAAAATCCAACACTGCCTATACTGTAGCCTACATGATAGGAGTACTGTACTAGTAAATTTAACTTCAATTTAAAAAAAAACTTGCTCTACATTCTAAGTCAGACCATAGTCACCATCAAAATTGACATTAGTAATGTACTGTACAGTACAAACTGTGGTCAGACGATTGAACTAATATAACTTTTCACAGATATTACAGACGTTCTGTCCATGGAATACAATCACTAATGCCTGTTCTCATCTCCATAATGTGCAAACTTTTGAATCGGATTCTCAAAGCAATAATTCTGGACAATAATACCGTAAATTGTGTTGCACAACTACAGTGCATTCCCTGGAAATCCCTTGGAAAAAAAATCTACAGTCATTTGTTTCGCCCAATGAGCACTGTTGACACCAGTTAGTGTCATACAGTTTATCACACTATAGCTCTGATATAACCTCTATAATATACGTATAATAACCACACAGTCCTTTTCAATTTACACAGTAGGACATGGCCAACAACCCCTTTCATCCTGTTTCCAAGCTACAATCTGACCCTCCTCACACAACATCAGTCAACATTTGGCGGCTGCTTTCACAAGAAATGAATCACTTTTATTTTCTTCCACTGCCAGTTGGGAAAAGAAAGCCCCATGTTAAACTGACCTGAAATACCTATCATTGATATCAAGTGTAAAATATTAGCTACTAGTGCAAGTGACTGTTGGACTGACTGCCTGAGTTTTACACATTGCAAATAGATGATGATAGAGAGCTAGAGAGAAGCTTCAGGAATGCTTCTGCTGCCAGAGAATTTCAGTTATGACTCTTGTGTTGTGGGGCTCTGGTGCTTGTTATTAATGGAGTGACAGCTTAACTATGATATATATTGTATACAGTTTATGCATGATGTTGTGTACAGACCTACATAGAAGTATTGCATGGCTGTGAGATAGTAATCTTGAGGACAAAGACTGGCATGAAATTTACATCTCTATGACGATGCTGCAACAACGTGTAGTCTAGGGACAACCTATAGAATCTGCATCAAGTGAAGACCGTTATGAGAAATATTTAATTAATGCGCTTGCCTTTATGTTTACTGTTCATACATAATACAGTACAATGGGATAGCTCTGCATAGTTTTGCAATAAAAGTCAAGGAAGATTTGAGTTTCTATTTATCGTAGTGGCGGGTACAGTAGTCAATTAATTTACTATAAGATAAACCTACTGATACAAAAATACTACACTGTAGCAGTGTGAAGATGCGTGTGGTTTTGCTTCACAGAACATTAGTAGCACTATCAGTAATATTATGATGAAAAAAACCCTCAGAAACCTAGACGTAGGACAGTGTAATTTGTTAACATACTGTACACTAAATTACAGTTTATTCCCTGATTGGTACTGTCGGCGTATCTTGGGAAAGCCGGGAATACTGTAGTATATGGTTTTAAAAATTGTGCTTCAAAGAATAGTCCAGGTCAAAATTCATTTTTTATATGTTAAAGAGGAACATAATCTTAGCATTCTGGTGAAATTTGCATTACATTCCTATGTACGGTTTTTGAGATATTGACAGTTGAAGTTGCCACCTTTTGTCTCAAAAGTGAACTTGGAGCAAACAGGTGTGACGTTATTGTTGCACACTGATAAATAATGTTTTGTTTTCCTTTAAAATTTATGTCTAATTTTATACTCCACAATTGGACGCATCCCAAAATGTGAATGTACCATTATTTATAAACTTCACATCCCCTTTAGACAAACTATTAACCCTATCTAATCCAAGGTCAAATCAATAGACTGAAAAATATAGAAAAAACAAAACATTATTTGTCAGTGTGCAACTATGACATCACACCTGTTTGCTTCAAGTTCACTTTTGGTAGAATATCAGATAACTTCAACTGTGTCAATATGATCTCAAAAACGGTACATCGGAATTGAATGCAAATTTCACTAGAATGCTTAGATTATGTTCTTCTGTAACATATCAAAAATCAAGTTTGACCTGGATTATTCAATGAAATGCAATAAGTGAATTTGGGTGTTGCCATGCTGTTTCACACAGTGTACAGTGTAGTATTAAACACTTGCAAAATGTGAGAGGGGGTGATTGTATATAAACAAAGCTAATTGCTGCCAAATGTGTACAGTTTTCCATGGCTTTTGGTGATTTTTAATTTGAAGTGTATGACTAGAGATACAGTATTGTATTGTAATGCCTGTTAAGGTGGTCAAATTAAGTTTTCTTGTCATTTGCCATCACATTCATTTTTCTGACCTTAGCCACTGAATTATTAGAGAAACCACAGATTTTAGAAGAAACTAATGTGTTGATTTGGGGTCCTCCTTGTCACAGCACTTGTCTAAATGCATTTTTCCTCTTGAATGAATGGGTGTCTATACATGTCTAAATGTATAGTACATGTAGACACAACTACTACATAGTGGCATCTTGGTCTCTCTCCTCCATACATTACTTGATGCTGCTAAAACATTACCTGGCAAGTGACAAATACAGTAATATACAGTAGGAAAAAAAACCAAGACCTACAGTTATACTGTACCCTATCTCTACCAGTACATACCTCCTGACACATCGAAAACCTTGGGATGTACAGGAAGTGTAGCAATATGGTAGTGGTACTTTGGAAATAATTGGATGTTGCTGATGAAAATAGTTTGGGTGGTGTTGATAAAGAGACTGGTTCCTCTGATGTTTCACTGAAGTTTGTGTCTATTATGATAGGTAAAGATATATCACTTGTTGTTTGCACTGAGCACCCTGTTATGTTACGGCAGTACCCACCCATCATCGCTATTACCCGGTTGAGAAATTACTACACAGTTCCGACATTACTACCCGGGTCCGAGAATTTTTTTTTATTATTTTTATGTTAGTTATTACTATTAGAAATGAATTTGTGTGTGAAAATGACTCTCACAATGTGGTTTCTTCTTGGTTGTCAGAATATTTCAATCCTCTTTATATACACATTTCATAGAGTTCTAGCAGTGCACACTGTTTTCAGTGCTGCACAGGTAGTGATATGAAGTATGTACAAGTGTGTGCTTGGAATAGATAAAGTCCTACTGTATTTTGTACATTATTGTATTGATTTCACAGGAGAGGATGATTGGTGTATATATTGAATACAAACCCTTTAATTCACCAGTATACCTAACTTTAATGTCAATTACTTGTCATTCAGCCTCTGAAGAAGATCCTGCTAGGATCGAAATGTCAGGCCCACTTACTTTTACACATATATAATGTGGGACAGTACAATGAAGTATTGATTTTACAGGAGATGATGATTGGTAGATTGAAGGCACACCCTTTAATTCATCAGTATATATACCTAACTATAATGTGGAACAGTACAATGAACTATCTTCTACAATCTACCCTACATCTACAGTGTATACATGTATTTGTAGTGATCTGACCGACCCGTCACCCCACTGTTCAGTTCAGTTCAGTTCCTGTGTGTTTTATTTATAATGGGTGTAAGGTATTGTGGTTTGGACAGTAATTTATTTGATGCTGAGCATGAAGAGACTATATGTGGTGGCTGCAGTAGTATTACTATTATGCATTTCCTGAAGGTCTTAGTAATAGTACTGTACTTAATATGTTGTTATGCCAGGCACAATAGTTAGTACAATATAGTTTCACTTGAAAATATGAAATTTGTATTGTTCAACATGCAAACAAATATTATCAGATTATTAGAAATTATAAAACAATATAAATAGTATATTACAGTAGCAACACCAGAACAGAAAAGCTGAGGAGGATACAACCCTGACCTCAAAGAGCCTTCCATGTGATTTACTAATTACCTTTATCATATAAAGATATGTAGATTTGAAACTACTTGTACTGTTGTGTTTTTAAATTCTATTAACAACCTCTTGATGTCCTCTGGAGTTCATCTTATCTACTGTAATATCACAGGTCATAGCAATATTCCAGAGTATAGTATAAATTCCAGCACCATTGGTGATCTAGCTTTTAGGTTTGAGATGGAGGCTGTTGAGGTGGGGGGAGGGGGGGTGAGTGGGGGAGGCTGTGGAGAGATGGCCAGGGTTGTTGAACATTAGCGTAACTTTCATATGATTGACTGACAGAGCAGCAGTGTTGGGGTTTTGCTTTTGATTTGACACAAAATACAAATTATCTACATACCAATTGGTTATGATTGTGACGTCATTTGCAAGGTGGGCATCGCAGAACGTGTACTTGTGGTACAAATTACTGGTTGCTGAACTCAATGCAAGTACCCAACAGTTATTGTACCAGCAAATACAATACCCATTGGTTAGCAACAGAACTTGTTGATCACCTAAGACAAACAGAAAGACAATAGGCTATTGTTCAGTGGGACCCAGTTGTTATTGACTCTGGTGTATATATTGGCTAAGAGACTTTTTACCCACCCACATATACTTGGCTATTAAATTTCCCTTCTCTCTTTGTAATGCTGACATAAATAGTTCCAAGTAAACCCATGTACGTAGTAGTCTCACTCACATTGAAATAAAGCATATAAATCTCACTCATCCATCTTAGTATTAAGGTTTTGATGGAAGAATTACTGTAGAGATTCCAATCCGGGGATTTCCTTCATACAGCATGCATATATACTATACTCTGATCTACTGTATCTTGCTTACAAACAATTGGTAAGACCCTTGCAATAGCTGTGCCTCCAGTGATCCACAAAAATCAACAAAAATTTGATGTGTATATACAGTATGTACCATGTTTGGATGCTGGATGATATTGATGTAGGTTTAACCATGGAGCTATAAACAGATAGCTCCATGGTTTAACAGAGAGTGCATAAATTAGCAGTGTTTTGTAGAATGTGTGTTGCAGGAATTCTAGCGAAATGATGATGAGTTCTCATCATACAATATAGGTAGATTTTTATGAAAGGATGAAGTTTTATCAGAAGAGGTTTGGTAGAATCTGGAATTGAAGGGAGTGCAAAAATAACTTCAGTAAACTTATGTATAATTTAATGAGATGTTCTGAAGGGGTAGATCAGGAACGAAGTTAGATAATGGAGAGTCCTGGGCGTGATATTGGGGGGGGGGGGGAGAGGTTGGACGGCAACTAAAACATTTCAAAGTTAGTAGGTTAGGTGAAGAAAGTACATGGGTAGACTGGAGGCAGGTACGTAAGTATTTAAGCTCATAAATTCCCAAACCAGTTAAGTACTGGGTATTAATATGTTCATACAGTAGTCATGAATTTGAACTTTATATATGTTTTCAATGAACGGAAATATCTAGTATCCAGTAAAAGTTCATACTGTAGTTAAAGTGCATGTTATCCATGGGTTGGGGCTGAGGACATTCACTAGTCAGCTAATTTTCACCCTGTCTGTCTCTTCCATTCATTTTAATTTAGGACTTTGAATTTTTACAATATACTGTACAATATATTTCATTTTAGTTGTGCTTACATCCCGTAGCTAGCTATAACTTCAAGATAGCGTAGAGATGCCCAGACATCCTCCCAACAGTTTCCTTCAGCCCATGTAGATCTCTCCCGTACTTCTCTCCTCTCCACCTATAGATAGCAATGTAAATCTACTGTCCCAGCTCTATGCACATTTACAGTACTATACAGTATGCATGTGGTGGCAGAGCTTGTAGTCTGTTACAACTACCCATACACACAAAGTAACATGCTATGCAGATATCACATAATCACAAGTTGTGTATAGTAGTATTTGAGACACGTTTCATTTCCTTTCCATATTTATAGCCGGTAAATCACTGTTTGTACCCATTCCAAAATTTCTTTCATTTCCAAAAACTTTGTGAAATTACTTGGAATTGCCCAAAAGATTTCCACAGTGATTCTGGCTGAAATGGCCACAGTGTTCCTTGATTTGTGTACATGTGTTCAAGCACTATTGGCATGTATACAGTACATCGCTGCCTCAGTAACCTAGGAGACAGACTAAGGCGTGTAACTTTGTTTGCAAATTGTGTAAGCACAGGTATGAGTCATATCATGGGACATGTTAAAAGACATCAACCTGCAATTAACAAGACTGAAACCAACATCCTTTTACCTTGTAGTTTCCATAGCCTGACTGTTGTAAAGGGTCATAGTACATTCTTTGTATGTATGTATGTATGTATGTATGTATGTATGTATGTATGTATGTATGTATGATGTGTGTGTGTACGCATGTATGCGTGTATGTACAGGTATGTATGTACACTTGTATGTACAGTATGTAAAGTATCGGATAACAGATTTGACAGATTGTCAGAGGATGGCACTTCCTCTCAGGGGTAACATGATAGACAAGCTCCTCAGTTAATATATTGCTAGATATTAAAATTGATTGATATATACTTACAAGTCAAGTGTTATCTTGAATTTCTAAATAGCCGGTGATGAAAAGGTTTATATAGTACTGTAGGTGGTGTTCTAGGCTAACTTGGTATATTGTTTGACTTGAGGGATGAAGCTATTAGTAGTAGTTCACAACATAATTCTACATTGCCAGGTACTTATCACTTTAAGTTTCAATTTACATTGAGTTGAAACTTTGTGTGGTTCTGTCCAATTAAGCCATTTCTTCATCATACTGTACACATTTGTACACAAAATTGTACACAAACTTTTCGTAAGGAAGAGGAGATCTGTGACATGGTTAAATACAACCACTTTTATTGTTCTGAACGTTTGTTGCTGTATGTTATTATTAATCATTTTAATCCAGTACAGAAAATGGTTGGGTCCCACAACTTATGTATATAAAAGCATATAAATTTTTCCACCTGCTGCAAACCCTTCAAGTTCATGCAGGCCTGTTAATTTCATCATTCGTGATGCAAGTTTGAAGAATGTAAGTAAGACAGTGTGTTTTCAGGTAGTTTATCTTTCCTCTAACTGTCCTGACAGTATTTTTATTCTTTTGTGATGAAATCCGCATAACATCATTCTTCTCTATCCACCTGCCCACTTCCCCCACTCCTTCCATAACCCCCTTCCCCATCCCACTTTCCCCAATAGTATTAATTACTGTTTTTTCTATAGATTTCAATCAGGACCTCTTTATAATAGATTTAACTTCAATACATATAAGTTTTATCGTGTCTTTTCTCTTGTTTATTTTGTCAGTTGGTATACCAACAGTCAAATGGTGCGGTGCAGAGGGAGACTATAACGTCATGGTAATGGAGCTTTTGGGGCCAAGTTTAGAAGATCTTTTTAATTTTTGTACGAGAAAATTCAGTCTCAAGACTGTCTTGCTTTTAGCAGATCAATTGGTAAGTATGTCCACTTCTGCAGTTTCTGAATATTGTTATGCAAATTTTTTTTCCATCTCTGCTTTGCAATTTGGTGTTTTATCCGTGCTTTCGACATTAACATCTATAGTATGTCCAGTCCATCTTAAATGTGTCCATCTTAAATGTACTGTGTCCCACTGACACTGTACATATATATATATGAGATGGTAATGTAGATGTTGCCGAGGGTACTACTCATCAGTCACTCTAATATATATATCTAATAAAATGAACCGGAACACTACCGACGACAGTCTAGCAATATAATGTCTAATAACATGCTGAACATATACTCCGTCATTATTGTCTGCATAGTAATAGAGAGATATATATGCCGAGTGGTAGTAATTTGCTGTACTCCCTAATGAACTTGGATGAAGTCCAAGTATCGGGGTGTAATGGGTATGCCTTTCTTGATGTGGCGCCCCCTCTTTTTGACAGCTATATCACCGGTAGCGCTTCACAGAAATAACCAGGATACCACAACTTGGGATTTGTTCCCTTGGGTCGCCTCGGTTGTCTTTCGACTGCTGCTTCATTAGTTTGTCATCTCGTACTTGACAAAAGGGTCGTCCTCTGGCGTTTTGCTCTCGGTATTTTAATGAGAAGGAAAGATTTACTGACATTGCGTATCGATGAAAAATTTGGCAGCATTTTTTTATTTATTTTTTTTATTCAAATTGCGATGAAAGAAGGAAATGTTTTTAGTTATATGTTTATTAGTGTGGCAGGCAAACCCAACAAACATTTGCTAGATATGCACATTTTATTTCATGTATGGGCCTTGCTGATGTGTGCATGGTGTGAATCCAGATACAGAACTAAGTGCAAACAAATTGGTAAACCACACATTTCTGGGTCGGTATATTTGATTGAAGTTTGACCATAATAATATACTTACCAAGAAATATTAACAACACAATTATTCATTCTACCCCTATTTCCAGTAAAATGTTGTTTTAAATGAACAAATATTGACTTCATCCTGGTAGACACTTTTGGGTGGATGACAATTCTTTGTGAGTTAGTAAATGGAAAACACTGGGAGATTACAAACAACTTGTAATGTTGGACACACTGTATATTCACTGATCAAAGTGGTTTACCCGTTGGCTTGATCAATATCATTTAAACATAATGTAATTGTAAGGTAAGTTTAATACTGCGCCATTACAGTGGCAGTGTAGACAAACTGTACACAGATCAATACCCGAGTAGAGGGTGTTTCCCCGCTTGCAGTCGTAATAGCATCTCGCAGTTTCATCATCAAGATGTTGGGTGTGAACGCTGTGTACATACACTAGATATAGTCCTCCTATGCAGGCGTGCATGTATGTAGGTGCACTTTAGACTCACTTAAGTTAAATTGTAGCAGGAAGCACTGCGCTTCATTTTACTGTAGAAATAGAAACCTCATATATATTTAAAAGAGATAGCAAAACAGTTAATGAACCAATTTAAATGTGACCTTTTACCTTTAAGGTCAGGTACAATGACATTGAATGAAGTTCTGTATTATATTACATCCATTATGTTATGCCCAAATAGTACATTGTCAAGGAAGCTTCAATGGTAAATTGTGTAACTTGTAAATGTTATGCCTTTATACTAAAGTACATAATTTACCAATATACTGTATCCCTGAGTAGAAATCAACAAATTTTGGTTTGTTAGTGATTCATGCATTATTTCCAAACTAGAAACTTACCCTTGGAAAGAAAATAAAGGGAAATAGTTTTTTTAACATCTACTGTTAAGTTTAACAATAAAAACAAATTATGATGATGTGTATAAAGGGAGATATTTAATATATTGCCAAATTTCAAGTGACAAATTACTGTATGTTTAATACCTGGAGATGAACTGTTGTCGGTTTTGTCAGACTAGATGTTAAATTGCAAGACGTTTAAACTTTACCTCCCTTTTACCCTACCCATACCCCCCTGCTCCTTCATATTTAATGTTATTTTAGCAAGTAGGCCCTCAACAAAAGTTATATGCTTCAAGGCCTGACATCATTTTATGTCCAAAATAGTAATATCATTTTCTCATTGTTTTTGTTTTTTTGTAAAATTATCAAATCACAAATTCCTTGACAGCAGCTGCCTATTGCTGCGAATCTTTGAGAAAACACAGCAAGTTACTTTTTTGTATATTACAGGTGATTATAGCAAAGATAAACCAATTTTGATGACCTTGCTGACTCAGTTCCTTAGCAAGGAAAATTAAACCACTTGGGTGATGATGAGCATTGTCCTTAATTGAGTTTTACTTTGGAAGAAGAGAAAACCAAAGGAGAGTAATTATTACATCTAGGTTGGAAACAACATGATGATATTTGTAAAATGGTGCTTAATATACAGTGTTACTATTTTGAAGAACAAAAGTAAAACATTGTGCAGTATGTGTGTACATCCTTCCTCTCTTACCTACAGTACCTGTCTTCAGTCCACTTAAATGCACCCCACTTGTTTTTTCCTCTTTTTTTAAAATTTTTTTTATCAAATTTTTTTATTAAATTTGTTTATGATGAACTATGGTACTACCAAACTATAGTATAGATAGCAAGTTAATTGTAGCATGCAGCTTTAAGACTGAAATGATATTTTGATTTTCTCATTGAAATACCTTGAATCATTTTCTCTTCCAGATCAGTAGAATAGAATATGTACACAACAAAAATTTTATCCATCGGGACATCAAACCGGACAACTTTCTCATGGGCCTTGGTAAGAAGGGCAATTTGGTGTACATCATAGACTTTGGTTTAGCCAAGAAGTATCGGGACCCCCGGACACAGCAACACATACCTTACAGGGAAAACAAGAATCTAACGGGAACAGCCAGATATGCAAGCATCAACACACATCTAGGGATAGGTAAGTTCAGCAGCCCTAAGTTATATTCCTCAGCCTTTTTGAATTAGTAGATAACACAAGCTTACAGTCTCTGTTGCAAGTGTATTTGATGGGAGAAAAATAGTAAATTAATTCAAATAGCTGCAAAGAGAACTTTGCAAGTGTTTGCATTTGTCCAGATGGCATTCCTAAGTAGTAAAGTTCATGGGTACGTAATTGCCTTCATAACTTGTTAAGCTAAGCCTGTTTTCGTATTAGAACAGGTTGTTTTGAGTTCTTGAAGCTTGCAGCTAACTGAAGAGATCTGCATAAGAATTGTGCTGGTAATAACTCAAGTTTACTGTTCTTAGAACATAGAACTTTCTCCAGTGCTTGTCACGATAACGTTAAGAGCGCGCTGCACAATAAATATCAAGGAAGAACAAAAAAGTTCACGGTTAGTTTGATTTCAAGATAAATGGTTCAACATTTTCACGTTATAAGCTTTATGTGTAGGTCTCACCTTAGCAAGAGCAGTGACCCTTGTGTTTTTTGGTGGAAGTGAAAGGTCACTTACTGTAGGGACAACAGGTGAAACCCTAACTTGCATCATGGACACAACAACTTTAAATTTTATGTTAATGTGGGTTGGACTTTGTACAAAAGTGTGGTGTGGATACAGGTTAGGTTATTATATATGATCCTATGTACACTGGTCCAGGTGCAAAGATCTGTGAAGGTCAGGAAATTTCAAAGTCTCTTAAATTTGCAGGACTTGGAAGACTTTTAGTGGACACTTGGATTGTAACTCTTCCCTTTGATGAGTGTTAGAACTTAAAAGGAGACACTTACTCAACCCTCATCTTTAGCTTATGACTTGAGAGTCCTTTGTGGAGAACAAACTATTCCAAACAGCTAAGAAAAAGCTTGCTTCTTTTTGGAGACCTGTATGAGATTCATCAGTTGTAAGAAACAAGAGAAAAATCAGTCCACAAGACTTGAAATCATTCTTTCTTTCATATTGATATGTACATTGAAAGAGCAGGACTTTTAATTGGATACATTTACGGGTTACGCATTACCCTTTCTCCGATACAAGATGATCCACCTGCCACATGTACTATCTTAATGTGATCTACACCCATCCTTATTGACAGTAGCAGATTTAAAAGAGCTCATTACCACCAGATAATAGATCTCTTGACCTTTCTCAGAGATGTTAGTTGTGAAGGATCTTGCCTCCCGGAGTTTTCCTCCTCTTCTTCTTCAACCTTGCTCTCTCTGAGAAATTGCTCTCGCGGATTAAAAGTCTGACTGCGATGGCAGAGTAGCAGGGAGGCAGTGAACCTTATGACTCTGTCAGCAGGATTTCTGGATGGTTCATGCACTCTCTAAGCTTTAAGAATGTTGTCAGTTGGATGCTGTGCCATGATTATCAATCGCTTAAAACCAAGCCAGGAAATTTGTGACTTTTAAGAGCATTGGGTGGGTCTAGTTAGAAACTTTTTCCCCTGCAACTTGAGTTAGCAGTGCTACCGTATGCCTGCTACAGTATATACAGTATGTTACCATTTTCAGTTAGAAAATAGTCACGAAAAAAACAATTGTATTGACTTGTACTATATTTTTGTATAATTAAATATCCAAATTAGAGCAACTTTTTTTTTAAATGCTAATTTGAAAAGTGCAGTAGTATTGTGATATTGTGAGGTCTAGGTTACATCTTCATATATATATATATATATATTACTCCATTTTATATACTTATTGATTAATTGATTGATTGATTGCTTATTTTTAATAGAAATTAAACACATCGGAGGTTCAGTCTTCAAGATGTGTGGGCTACATACAGTACTCTGGCACATAACCTATTTGTTCAGTCCTTGGAAGCCCACACAAAAAGCAAAAAGAAATTAGGAGACTCTTACAAATATTTAGTCTGTACTGAGCATCTTCAGTCTCCACTAAAGTTTTGGAAAGTTAGCCGTTATATAAAGAAAAACAAAGGATATCCATCAACTGACTCCGATTAAATGAAGACTTTCATTTTCATTTTAATATTGTAAATTTTATCTGAAAAGGAGAGTACGTACATAGTAACTGTTTATTTCCTGCATGATTTAGCCAAAGATTCTCCTTTGACCTTTAATCCTGGTCAGGAGAAATCTAACCGAAATATCTGCAAACTTAACATTAAAAGTAGATTCACATACTCTTTATGCTACACACTATACAGTATATAAGAATAAGGGAGGGACTTGAAAGAACTTCAAAGAAGGAAGCATTTCTTACTATCACATGTCCGTAGTGGAACTATTTGAGCCTTTTCATGGTATTTTATATTTTATGTTCGATATGAAAAGCAATTTGGTATCTTTTGGGAAAACCGTTGAAGTAGCCAATTTGAATGTTTGGATGGAGAATATCTCTTAGCTTTGAAAGGTCTGTCTGTCGCACTTTTTGATTCATGTGAGAAAAAACTTTATACTGCATCACAAGATGATCTCAGGTAGAAGCCAAAGATGTGCACTATCAAAAGCTATCTGTGTAGTATTATATGTCAGTATTGTGTATCAGGCCATAGGAAACATAAATGAATATTTAACATAAGAGCTGAGCAGGCAAGAGAAAAAAAACACAAACCCAAGAGAATCAAACTACAGTATTAAAAACCGAAATGGAATGAGGGCAGTATTGAAGAACTTAGCATGCATAGACTCCGTATGTGTGACCTGATTAATTCACTTTGGCTTAGGCATTGAGTACAACGTTTCCGTATGCTGTCGTGTTAGACGTATCTAACCGTAATATTAGTAATTACTCACTTTGCGATCTGCCTTGTAGTCATAGCTGACTTTGCAATTCGCGGTTCCCCTCACAATTTTGAAAGGGTCGGTAAGAGTGACTCCATAGTTTTCCCTTTTTGCCAAGCTAAAATTTAAACACCAGGAGCTCCTGAGATTTTGAAAACATCTGTGATTATGAATCAAAAATAATTTTAAATATAATTTTTTCAAACCTCACTTGGCATATTCAACAGACCAAATGAAGTGGGAAATTTTCTTCCAGTGGCCTGAATTGTTGGTAAAATATCCAATCCAACCATTTCAGAAGTTGCAAATCTGTTGTTAAGTCTTGTTCTTTAGGTGTTTTTGACCGCCCATCACTTCCTGTCCGACTGCCTCACTTCCTGTCCGACTGCCTAATCTCAGACTAGGAAAGATAGCAAACTCTATAGAGTATGCACAGCTATTGGATTGTCCTTTCTTACAATTCACTCCCAGCAAACCACCCAACAGTTCTTTCTGTTGATATTACATAGGTTTGATATCTCTTTCAATCTCTCACTCTTGGATACTTTGACATACATTTTGTATTTAGAAGCAAATTTTCACAAAAACCCTGGCATGGTGCTCCTCAACTGCCCGCAAGGCCCTAATAAATTGATACTAATGAAACTACTTGTTAAGGAGGGAAAGTTCTTGGAATCCACTCATCTTGCTTTGCATCAACTCATTAAAACAAACTGCTAACTCAAGTTCTCATCTCAATCCCCTTCCCCCCCCCCCCCACACACACACTGTAATATCCTCGATGTTAGGTACTTCATTAGCACTGTCAACCCATGTTGGTGGAAGGAAAATGTGAACAGTGTTTGAAAGCGTTCATATTTGTTATCCACCTTTACTTTCATCTTGAATGTAATACTGGAACTGTGTTAAGAATCTTTGCCAATCTTCCAGTTGGTAGGGAGTTGAAAGTCATCATTATTATGGGTGTTCACCACTTTTGCCAAAAAACAAAACAGTTTTGATGTTTTCTACAGTACGAAAGTTTCAAGCAACTTGTTGAGAAATGGTAACAAATTTCAGTAAATATAGGTCCTACTGTATATAGGGTGTGGTCAAAATGTTAAATACTAAAGGCAACTCCCTGTTTAGTAATTGTTTTAATCATCGCCCTTGAAGTTACTGTTTCCTGTTTTTTTCTCGGGTTTTTTCTGTGTTTTTTTTCTGTTTTTTAATCTGTTTGTGTACAGTAGTTGACAGGATATTACATCATCAAACTCTTCCAAATACTGTACGTTTCCATGGTATTCCGGTAGCTCTATTTAACTTTGGAACAGTTCACAGTTTGGATTACAGGGAATACTTAAAACTTAAGTGTTCTTTGTAGCAGTTTTGAAAGCTCAAAACTTTTCTCTTATAAAATACAAAGGTTTCTATGTTTAAAAGAAACCTACTATTTACAGCTGTGTGTATGTGTATACATACATACATACATACATACATGGGTCAATCCATGCCAAATCAACAGTGGCCTCCACGTCGACCCTCTCAGAATCG
>KN887862.1:40373-59875 GCA_000934455.1 Apostichopus parvimensis | reverse complement strand
TTTTTTTTTTATGTCTTGTGCTTAATTTTCACATCTGTTGCTTTTTTTTGCTTTCAGTGGAGGATCCTTCTGAAGAATTTGTAAGGTTAAGGGACTTTGTTGACTGCCAGGACTGTGGTAGGTTAGAGGCCTATACAAAGGATAAACTGAAGGGAAGCTTCTCACAAGATATGGAAAAGGAGGCTCAGTCAAAGTACAAAATAAATAAGGTGAGTTTTGCCTGCTTTGCCAGGGGATGGGTGATGATAGGGTAATTTGTGAGGGTGTAGATAGGGTAGTTTATGAGGGTGATGATTGGGTCGTTTGTGAGGGTTTAGATAGGGTAGTTTATGAGGGTGATGATAGGGTGATGATAGGGTAGTTTATGAGGGTGATGATAGGGTAGTTTTTGAGGGTGTCGATAGGGATGTTAATGAGGGTGATGGTAAGGGAAGTTTATGAGGTTGATGATAGGTGAAGTTCATGGAGGTGATGATAGGGATGATTATGAGGGTGATGAGTGCATTTAGGGCCCACGGATTTAATTTCTTGCCTTTGATGTGGTGAGGGTTATGTAATTTAACATTTTCCTTGTGGTCACAGTGTCCTTCCTAATCACTGGTTCCATTTTCTTTATGAATCTATGCTTTATTACCATAAGGTTCTGTAAGTCAATGTAATCTTTATTATTCTTATGATGTTGTTATGTAATTTTAAATACCATTGTTCAGGGTTATGTCCAGAATAAACGGAAGCATGAACTGCCGACAGTTTCCATATTAACATATTTCCGTATGTATTCAGTATGTGATGGTAGAGGCTGTAATTTGAAGTTCCTATTTGTAATCATTCAATACATTCTGTGCATAGAGAGATATATACACCACAAATGTACTGAGTGGCCCTAGTAGTTCCCACTGAAAAATAAAAAGATTAAATCTTTCCTTCTAGAAACAAGCAAGGAGAGTGTTTGAGATCCTGAAGTGGATGAACGTTAACCAGTCTGACGAGGAAGAAGTCCGGTCGTATCGCCTAGAGGTCAAACAGAGACTGAACATCCCATTTCAAGTACGTACTTCAGATGGAGCCTTGTTGCAGGAGCCTCCACCCTACCCTCCCCCTCTCCCTTGTACCCCCTCTCACAGGAATTGCTAAGATGGTGTACAAAAATCTAGGATTCTCAAAATCATTTCCCTGCAGGGGTATTGAGTGAAGTTTTCTGTGGATTTGCTGGGTATTTTTGGGGATTATAAATTTGTTCTTTGACTGGTTTGAAACAACTTCCTTAACCATAATTGTATTAATGGGGCTCTTCAACACCCCTCCGTATTTGAAAAAAAAACTAGTCAGATTGCTGGGGTACACTTCCATCTGTCGGATCAAAGTGTTAATTGTAGAATGGTTACGACAATTCCTCCATATTGTTTTGAAGGAGTAAACCATAGTCGACAATCATCGTATCAGGGTTCCCATGGTAGAGGAAACCCTGGAAAAGTCATGGAAATTTGACAAGCATATTTCTAGGCCAGGAAAAAAGTCATGGAAAAATCATTCAACTGAAAATGTTGAGTCACAGAAATGGCTCTATTTATGTTTTTTGTTTATTACATTGTTTATAATGTTTATTACGTCATGTTTTATTTTTTTATTGTTTTTTTTTATAGTTTTCTTCCGTAAAGAAATACATATAAATTTCAGTTTAATGCTTCTGTTGTTTTTTTCTTCTTCAATATTTTCAGAAACAAAAATCTGACTATGAGAAACTGAAGAAGGTATTAAAACCTGAAGAATTAACAGCTACAATGGAAGGAACAAGTCTGGAGGAAAGACAAAAGACTCTAGAATCCTGGTACCAGGAGTTAAGTTCGGAATATAGTAAAGTCGTGGAGAAACTTCAGAATTCGTAGCTTTCGACGAGGACTTGCTCCTGTTTCCATCTGAGCAGAATCGGAGCTCAGTGAGTGTCACAATGTCAGAATCAAAAGATGGAAGAATAAGAAAAATTATTTTCTAATCGAATAAAGGAGGATGAAATTCAAATGAATTGTAACATTATGGAGGTCTCTTTCTGTGACCGATCCGATGTCTTCATTTGGAAATGTTCCAAGAACAGTTCGTTTCTCTGCATTTTGTTCATTATCGATAAAATCTTGTAAGCCCATTGGATAAATGTTCGTTTACTGATGTGTAACTGAATTTTCTAGACTGGATCCTAACCATGTGGAAGGCCATTCAGCGAAATGGGGCTCTCTAGTGTTTCTACAGATAGCACCGTTGTATCGGTTCTAATTTCTGTTATCTGTAATGTTTACAGATTTCTGAATCAAAGTAATACGATCGCCTTAAAAAAATCGTTCATCAGCATGCTCCACTTTTGCAGTTTGGCTAAAGGAAAACTGTGCTTGAGAAGAATACAAGTTTTAAGGTGCTTCATAGAATAAGTTTGACTTTGAAATTATGTTTTGAGAGATCTATTCCTCAAAAGTTTGTAACAAAAATTGTGTATACTACTGGTGATCAAATGCACAAAACTGTTATGATGTCAAGTCTCGCGGAACTGGTTAGGACCGATATGAAAATGTCCTCTGTTGATTTTGGGTGTTGCTGGAGAGCCTCTTTGGTTGGTCATGAAATTCCTGGGTATGAGACACTTTTTCAGAAGGTGCAGAACCCATTTGAAATAACTGTCATGGTACTCCCTATTTATAAAGGGAGTGAACTCTATAAAGAAGAAAGTATGTGATGTGGGATAAATGTGTTTCATAAACAATTAACAGTAATTGTCATAATTCCAGGATTCTTTGCATAGTTTCTTATGTCATGAAAAAAAAATGTTTAAGACTAGTTGTAAGTATATTTTGGAATATAATATCAATGCTTTTAAAGCTATACGTTGATAATTCACACAAGATTGGAATTTTTCTTGCCAATAGCCAGGTATTTGTATGCTTGGCAAAATTAGTGCCATGGCTATTGGAAATTTTCAGCAGAGGCAAACCTTGATTTGTACTATTGAGACAATCAGTTTCCTATCAGGGTGAGGTCGTGAGATACAGTCATGAAATGAAAGCTGAAATGCTCTAAGCTAACTTGTTTATGTAATAAACTGGTCTGTGTTTCCGACAAGTCTCTTATAACAGTATCAATTAAGCATAATTAATTAATAACCTACAGTATGTTAACCTACTGACAATAGTCTGGATTTACATTTGTAACAAAACTTTTTTGTTTTAGAGAGAGTTTTCGAGAGAGAGAGAGTCCTTGAAGAATTATGAAATTTTACAAGTAAAAACTCATTTTACATGTTAAATTTGGTGTTGAAACTTTCAAACTTAATCACTTCACAGAGTGACAATTATTATGTGTCAAAATGGCCTCTTGTACCATGTGATTAAACATGTAGCCATATAATTAACATGTAAAGATGTTATAATTAACATCAAAGCAACCATCCTGTATATAAAACCCAGTCATTTACAATCTTGAAGGAAAATGTAAACAATTCTTTAGTAGGAAGGTAAGATCAAACTACGTAGAGAGGGTCGTCTGCCACTTCTTTTCGTACAAAACTTAGTATCTAAGTCTAGATATCGGCAGGAACGACAGAATATCAAATTACAGCCAAACTATAAACATTTTGGTATTTTTTGCTATATTGTCTTAAAATTCGTCTTCATAAATGACTGTTTGTTTCACATGTTCCTTAGGAGCTGATGGAACATGATATTCAGCAGAGTAGGTGAATGTGTCTTAACATTGGCAAGTTTTCTTGACTAGTGGTTTGCTTCATTAGTGAAGAAAAACAATATATTTTTTCCCACAAATATTTTGGGAGTTGTGTTTAATATCAGGTCCAGAAGCTATGAATTATGATTGTCATCGGTATTTATTTTATTTACCAAATGTACAATTTTCCAACAGGGTAAAAGTAAAAGAAAAAATGTTGTAAACGAAAAATGAAATCATTTATGCAATTGTTAAACAAGCCTGGTAATTTCCATTGGACATAATCATGGGATACACTCAACATGCTTGTTGACTCTTGCTTGGGTGCACCATCTCTTACAGGAGACTTGTAATACATAGAGAAATATAGCATTGGTGTATTATTAGGCAAGTAACCATATTACATTATATATGTATAGTGTAACTATACTTAAATCGTAATTGGCCTTCAACAAAGGCGAACTGATGAGAAAATGTGATATCATAGTAAATTCTGGTTGGGGAGGGGGATGAGGGTTGGGGGGATGAGCTGAATGAATACCTTATTAATACAGAATTTAATATGTAGTTTGTGCTATGCTAGGGTTATCCCCTCATATGGCATTGCCATGGTTACCCCTTCACATTGAACTTCATGTATGGTTTGGAAGTTAGAGAGTGGGGTAACACTACCAGGTTGCTTCCATTAGATTGTGCATTATACTTTCTTATTTGGTTCTTATTACACTGTTGATACTGTAATTACTATCAGCTGGTTAAAACGATCATTTAAAGTTTTTTTTTAGTTGTATCCAAGAGTGTATGACACTAAATGTACAGTTCAACTGTTTCAAACTTGTTTGTTTGTCCCAATTATGTTTAATAAAATTGCACAATTTTGTTGCAGAAAGAGGTATTCTAAGCTATTTTTCATTTTCAAAACTGTTTTTGTGTGATTTATCAGTATTACTGCAGCATTCCATTAAAAGACATTAAACCACCATGATTCAGAGAGAGCAAGTTTGTTAATATTCAAAGCTTGACAGATTTAATCTCCTTTCCCAGGACCAGAACCAATCTTAGCTGATTTTGTCTTAAATATTCACAAGAAAAAAAAAAGTATGTCTTTGACTGTCCTGAAATAGTTTATTTGGTGAGATGGAAACCTTTAAAAGGTTGATTTGTGACCAAAGATTTATAGGGTAGTATAACAGGATGTGTTGATCTGAATTGTGGTAGATATCCTCTTCCCCTCCTCTTGAATTCCCTTCCCTTGCCTCCCCCCCCCCCAAAAAAAAACCCTGCCACAGCAATACTGAAACTTACTGTGTCATTCAGAGCAGCTTACCTCAAAGACATTTAATTTAACTTTTTCCATTGTGTCTGTAGATCGAGGTAACTAGAGGCTTGGGTGGAGCAGTGGTATGATCCACATAACTGCCCCCACCCCCGAAGTAAAAATGAGTGATAAGGAAAATATGAAACTGCCATTTTGTTGACTGAAAAAAATGAAAAAGTCCCTGCACTCACTTCTCATGTCACCCCGCCCGACCCCACCCCCACCACCCCCTTACCCTGCTTGCTTGGGTTGGGTAAATGTGATTACACCATTTTGCACATGCCTGTATAATTCTTTCAACAGGATTGGACCATACCATTTGAAAAAAACAAGGTTTAATTAACTTTGGGACGAATACTGATGACTCGATCCCAATTAACAGGATGACCCGAGAAGTTTAAAGCGAAAACTCATTTTATTGTGAAGGCGTGAACATCTTACAAACCGTGCTGGGATTTACCTTTTACTTTACTACCTATTCAGATATCAGCCTGGCTTGTTGGCATAGCAATAATGGACGCGCTCATTTGATGTAAACGTACTTTATCTTCATTAGTATCGTTCGTTAATTAAGTACGTTACATGGTACCAGAACAGTTGAGTGAGTACCGCAAGAGAGTAAATATCACTCAGTAAGTTCTCTGGTGTAAATTTAATTCCACAATTGGTTCTTATGTAGCTAAAGGACGAGAGTAGGTAAAGCGTTTATAATACTTTTGAGTTTTGGGTAGGCTAGCTAGCCTGTGACTGCTTCGTGCATAGCCTAGGTCGCAGACTACAGTAGCTTACGAGTAAATTTTTAACTGTTATTAACACTTTGTATGCATATGACTGAGTATGACTACTGTACGTACGTTCTCTCAAAGAAGTGTCACAGGCCGTGTTTAATCGATTGAATTCCTTAGTGAATTAGAGTTAACGTTGAATGATTAATCAATCGTGCTTGTCATTTACAAAGAATGGTAATCTGTTGATGTTATTGATATTTCAATTGAGTTGACTGTGATTTTCTTTTGGCTTCTGTGAAGTGGAAAGTTGGAATAGCAAAGTTCAAGTTACAATATCGTAAATTTGACCACTCATGGCTAGGGCTACTGCTGTGAAAGCCTTAGAAGCAGACACCAAAATTAATCCAGCAAAGTTTTGTTGGCCCAAAGTGTCCATATTAGACAATCACTTTGCCCAGGCAAGATTTTCAACTTCTGAAAAGTGAATAAAAAATATTGATGGAAATTGTTAACTCCAATGCTAATTGAATATTTTTTAAGGACTAGGCTAGGCTAAGGTAGTAAGGGTCAAAGGTCGTGACGATTTCAATGTTCATGTTATGTGATGGTGCTATGTATCTAATATTTTAGTTATGTAATTTCCATCAAAAGGAACAATTTTTTTAAATTGTTTCTCGATAGTGGGTCCTCATTAATGGATACAGTTTGAGGTCTCATCAACTATGGCTGAAGACGATGACAGTCTATTTGATGGAAACAATAAACTAGAAAGCAGGTTGACACTTAAGGATTTGGAAACAGTCAAGTCTTTCTTTTTGGTAAGTTTCGTACGACATTCTCATAAAATCATCTCGCTACTTTTCCAACAATAAACCAGATTGTTGTGTTTCTGTTACTACACTTTATTCCATGCTTGTTTCAGTTAATTGTTTGCGAGAGCTGCTACAGATTCAATCAATGAATTTGTGTGCATATAGATTTAACCATCTTGCACCCTGCAGCTACCAGCAATGATGTATATGTCATTAGTAGTTTGCAATTGATTGTTAAACATGTTCATTCTTCAGCAATACAATTGCACAAGTGAAAAGCATAGTACAAATCACCCAGTGAGAAGTTGACAACCATTTTGCTGAGAGGAGTCACATTGTTTTACATCTGGTAATTAGTTCTGTCATCGTAACCCTAACCTCATGTAACAAGTACTGCATATGAACTTTTATTGACACCAGCTGCTGATGTCATCATCAGTTTCTCCTCGAAGGTCATCAATGTTGACCTCATGAATTGTTAAAGTGGCTAATTCCATAGGTTTTGGCTGTTTTAAGTTATATTCAAAGAAAGGGAAAATTGTTTAAGATGAACATATCTCATTGAGGTTAAATGTTTTGAAGTTGTCAGCAAAGTGCTTGTTTGAGAAAACTCTGAAATTTGTGACCATTATTTGACTGCAGTGCTTATTAACTTGTTTATGTAAAAGTGTTACAGTAACTTGAGACAGTTTGTTGATCTTCAATGTCCTTCAACTTGCACAACAAATGTTTGATGTAGTTAAGTGTTGTTTCCTGGAGAAAAGCTCATCAAAAGTCAAAAGAAATCTTGCATTTTTCACAAATCTTGAGTTTTCATCATAGGATGCTCTAGTTTAGAAATATAGCAAACATCGTTACAGTCTTTTGTTTGGAAAAGGTAATCACTAAAAGATTTTTCATGCTTTTTGATTCCTTGCCGAAGGCCGAAAGGAATCTATGCGATGGTGATGGCGTGTGTGTGTATGTATGGGTGTGTGTGTGTGTGTGTGTGTGTGACGCATTGCTTGTAAACACGGTATCTCAAGAAGTTAAAGTTGGATGAACTTCAAACTTAGTATGTGGGTAGCTCTTAGTAAGTAGATGACCCCTATTGTTTTTCATGGAGTTCAAAGGTCATTTGAGGTCAACAGAGGTCAAAGTCTGAAAACCTTGTAAGCACAATATCTCAAGGAGTAAAAGTTTTTGGAATTTCAAACTTAGTATGTTGGTAGCCCTTAGTGAGTAGATGGTCTCTATCTTTTTTCATGGAGGTCAAGGGTCATTTGAGAGGTCACCAGAGGTCATAGGCGGAAAAAATTGTAAACACGTTATCTCAAGAAGTACAAGATGCTTCAACATGAAAATTAGACTTTGGATTGACCTAGGATAGCAGATGATCCCAAATCTTTTTCATGGAGGTCAAAGGTCATTTAGGGTCACCAGAGGTCAAAGGCGGAAATCCATGTAAACATGATATCTCAAGAAGTAAAAGATGCATGAACTTTAAACTTGGTATGTAGATAGCCCTTGGTCAGCAAGTTATATCTATTGTTTTTCATGGAGGTCAAAGGTCATTTGGGGTCACCAGAGTTCAAAAGCTGAAAACCATGTAAACACGATATCTCAAATAGTAAAGTTGACTTGAGCTTTAAACATAGTATGTTGGTAACTCTTAGTGATTAGATGATCCCTGTTATTTTTCATGGAGGTCAAAGGTCATTTGGGGTCACCAGAGGTCAAAGGCTGAAAACAATAACTCCCATTAACAGGGTCCGACATGTTTTTTTTTTACAAATATGCTCATTTTAGGAGATACAGGGCAAAGAAAAAAACGTTTGTCAATATTTTAATATATGATAGAGCTCTGTGTGCTCTATAGACGAAACTAACTCCCACTTCGATCGGACACCTGGTTCTTAAGTTATGAGGTGCCAACGGTTGGATTTGATACCTTTTTAGCAATAACATTGTGTATGTACATTGGAGTGCATAACAATTTTAGGATGGAGTGCACATCATCAAGGGGAACATTTTTCATAAAAACGTAATGCCATCCAAGGTCGCTTATTGGCAAAAATATGCCCACTTACGTTAATTTTTGCAACAACTTCCAGTGACGAAGTCTGACATGGCTGATATATTGGGACATATTGTGAATGAAGTAGGTGCACGTTTTACTAAATAACCGTTATGTAATCCAAGGTCACCAAAGGTCAATTATGGCTCAAAATGTGTTTTTTGGGGGCAATAACTTGTGAAACTCCAACTGATGGGGTCCGACATGGTTTTTCATGTTTTTCATGAAGGTCAAAGGTCACCACAGGTCAAAGTCTGAAAACCGTGTGAACACGATATCTCAAGAAGTAAAAGTTGCTTAAACTTTGTATGTTGGTAGCCTTTGGTGTGCTGATGATCCCTAGTGTTTTTCATGGCTCAGGTTAATGGTTATTTGAGGTCACCAGAGGTCAAAGGCTGTAAACCTTGTGAACACAATATCTCAAGAAGAAAAGTTTCTTGAACTTTAAACTTGGTTTGTTGGTAGCCTTTGATGAGCAGATAATCCCTATTGTTTTTCATGGAGGTCAAAGGTCATTCAAGGTCAATTGTTGGTTATAGTCAGAATAAGTAGAATTATACAGAAGTGAAGTTTGTTTGACCTTCGACCCTCTTTGCATAGATATGCATTACTCAATTCTGCAAGACTTGCCATTTCTGCTCAGCATTTCAGATCGTTAGAAAATCTTCTACCTAAAGTTTATTATCATATGGGCAAGGAATCACTAAGTCTTTTGACTTTCTGGTTTATTTTTTATCAGAAACATGGAGAGGGAAGTGATGACAATTTTTCTTTAACCAAAGAAGAATTTTGCAATTTGCTCGGTAAAGAACTGAACAGAGGATCGCCAGAAGAGGTTTGTACTGTCTTCTTCATTCATTTACATTGCTGCCATGTGTGCACTGCTCAACAATAGTTAATGATAAATAAACTTATTATATGTATTTATGCATTTCGCTTCCTAAATATGCAGTTGCTATTAGTTGGAATCTAGTCATTTGTGCAAGCCTAAGCATGAAGATTAAAAAGTGTTAAATATAAAAGGAAGTTGCATGCAATGTTGAAGAGAGCAATCCATGCATGACTTTAGCTCAGTTTTGGACCTTCACAATTTGACAGACCATTACTGATGAGAGAACAGTGGATTGCTTTCCTGGATGAAGTCAGATCTGTCAGGGGGGGGGGGTGGTGGTCTTAGAGACATGACTTCATATTGCTTCATATCCTGTAGTTTTCCTGTAACTATACAAGACCATCTTCAATCACATTTAACCATTTCAGTAATGTCAAGTACAATAATACTTAAGGCTACACTAAAATTAATAATTAATACGACACTGTTTTCTTAATAGCACTCAGACTTATTCGACAAGATCGATGTTGGAAAGGAAGGGACCATCGATTGGGTAAGAAGCAGAACAGTCGTCTTTACTTATATTTTATATTTTTAGGAGCAGCAAAGCAAGTTTAGTTCAATCAAATGTTGCAAGCTTTCATGATGGATTGTGTCTCTGTGTGTGTATGTGCATATTTGTATGTTACCCCATGATGTATTTTAGCAAGATAAAACAAGGCACAAAACCTTGAACAGATCTCTTACTTGGCATCTACAAGTACAATATGTGTCTTGTTCTTAATATAACTAGTCAAAGATAATGTTAATTAAGGGAAGCAGCAGTTGATGTCACACACTTATGAGAAAGCTAACATATACCATATTGTCAACGTGCAAATCGTGGGCTTTGTAATTTAGTGTGGTTGTTTTTGGCCAAAAATGGTTTAGTTTAAGATTGCCAGCAACAAATGGGGCTGAATATCATACTTGTTAGGACACAGGAATTGACTAACTTGAAACCCATTTCTTTTTCAATGATATCATTGCTGTTTCAAGAGAAATGAAGACAAAAAGAGTACAACGGTTTTTATTTTAATAGTTGATTTTGTGTTAAGTTTGTTCCAGATGATTTTGCATATTACTTTAATCAAAAACTTTGATTTTATATATTTGATGTTAAACATTTGATATTATTTCAATCAAAGCCTTTGATTTTATGTATATTTGATTTTATACATTTGATATTATTTCAATCAAAACCTTTGAGTTGGCGTGCTGGGGTTTCATTTCATTGCAAGTAAATATGTGTAACACTACATTACTTATATCAAATTATCTTTTGGTATCGTTGGTGTGTTGGGTAGTAATGGAGAATATGTGTAACGGTTTCCCTGTAATATTGACTTAGCTGTAATCATTCTTTATTCATTATGTGCGTGTGTGTGTGTATCAAAGTTTTCTATTTTTACGATACTACTTTCTGTAATTGAGATCCAATGATCTACCACGTAAACAAAGTTACAATTTTCTACTCTGTTTGATATCGCAGGACAAGTTTGCTTCTCATCTGTTACTGGAGTATGTGGAGAAAGATGACAGAGTTAAATCTATGCAGGTGGGGTTCCATCCTCTCCCACTTCCCACTCCTTCTATAGAACAAACATGCTTATTACCACCCAGTAGGTTTCTCTCTGTTTTGTTTGTCAATACAAATTGTTTCGCAGAACAACTGTACCAGCTGACCAGCTCACTGGGGAAATTACACAGATGACATGCTAGAGAAGCACGTCTAAAGTTGAATAGAAACGAGTGTACTCTAGAAACACTTCCAACAGTTCCAATTCCATCCTGCCAGCTATTTCCTCATGTTTGTACCTTCATTTATTGTGGACATTTGGATGCATATCACAACTGAATCTTCATTGCTGTTCAATACTGGATGTTTGAGAGGTTCACTTTAATACTTATGCTAGTCATACTTAAATTCTTTTCTGTCCTATCCGTATGCCTACTGCTGTAAAAAGTCAACCCACACATCCATTCATCACTTCAAGCAAAGTTTTTAAGTTTCCAAATTACTGTTGCTCGTTTATTGTGGAATTAAATGTGAAAACCCCCAAAATTGGTGTTACTAAACATATCCTGGTAACAGGTTCTGATATGCTGCCCCCACCCCTCCCCTTGCCTGTAGCTTGTCCATTGGTGTCCTGTTACACAGTTTGGTAATTGCAAAAGGACATTCATATCCCTTGTCCTGTGGCTTGACATTGAAATGAACAAAGTTTAGAACTTCTTCAAGTGAAGTAGTGTTGTAATTGCGTATCGAATTGTGTAGAATCTTCTGCAATTCTGTAAAACTTTACAATTCTTTCTCATATCCTTTGTTAACAGGTTCCACAGTGGAACGAGATTAGGTTGCTGCCAAGGTTTGTTGCGTTTTATTATGTCGTCCATTTGCAAAGAGGTTATGTTCTCTTTTTTATATTGAACAATTTTACATTGTTATAGAAAAACTACATTTCTATTATTTGTACCGTTTAGTAATGAATTCAGTTTGTAATGTGAGCTGTTGGTAACAGGTATATAGTTTGTCACAAGGAACAAATTTCCTGCAAAAGTAATGCTCTTGTGATGTTATTGTCATGGAAACTTGTACTAAATAAAACAATGAGAAAGAACGTTTTAATCATTATTTTGCTGTGACGGACTGTGTTAACATGGAATTATTTTGAAGTTGTATGGTCTTATACACAAACGTGATTATTTTATTTTCTCGAGTTTTCCCTTCTTGTTTATTTTCATAGTCCACACAAAGATATCATTCAGAAGATAGCATATTTAGCAAATACCAATCGTTACGTAATGGTCAGCAAGGAAGGCAGTATATCTAACTGGGGCGCACACCTCGACATGCAGAAAATCACCAAGGTAAGCAATTGAAGCTTTGGGTCAGTTCAGGGAGAGGGAACTACAGGTCTCTCAGGAAATGAGTGAAAAGTAATATTAAAAAGCATTAGCTGAAGACATAAACAATACCACTTACCCCCTCACTTCCACCCCACCCACCCCTCCCTCTCCTATGAATTTAATTGGTTAACATGTAGAGGTTTGATAAGCGAATAATTCGAACAATTTTTCATGATCTCAGGTTTGTTGCCTATATTCTAGCCAAATATTTCTGAACTCTTTCAAAATGCTTTTCTTGTACACATTGTGGTAAAAAATATTTATCAATTTCATTTTAAGGTTTTAAAATTACTGGTTTTTAATTCTCCCACAGATATCTAATGACTCTGTAAAGCCAAGAGATGTTTGGGTCACAACATTTTGCATTCTCCAAAATGTGAATAAAATTGCTCTCTCATTCACAAGCAAAGAAATCTGTAAGTCGTTTGCTTATTAATTCCATTTTCCATTGTTTATTTCATTTCATTGTATTAGATCTGTAGCACAATTATTGCAGTTGTTTCTTAAATTATGTTTCCAATGACATCCACAGCCCACTACTGTACAATTGTTGAAAGGATAAACATAAGCCTAGTATTGCTTCAAGGGTACAGGTTAAAAATTGCTTCAGGAGCCAACTATTTCTCAAGGGTATAGACTCACAAAATCGTGAAGGACTGTTGCATTAAGGGTTAAGACCCATGAGTGCTGCAGAGGTGTGTGCATATATGAATATATATATATATATATATGTATATATATATACCCTCAACTGTTGTTTCGTGGAGCTTGTACCTGTTCTTCAGGGTCTCGAAAAGAAACCTCCAATTTTTAATCAGCATTTCCATTTCAAATAAAAAGCAGAAATATGTAAAAAAAAGATGTATCCACTGTCTGGCTTCTCACTTAAGAATGTGATTCTTTTTGTGCAAAGTTTGATAAACAGTTTTTTCTTTTCTCTTGACTTTCAGTGATCTATGATCTTAGTACGAAGATGGATTTAAACTGTCAGTATCAAGTCTTTGGATTAAACAACACCCCTCTCACAATGGAGTATTGGTATGATGTCTCTGTAATGTTTGAGTTTTCTCTATAGCTGTCATGATGGACATTCATGTACTGTACCCATTATATTACATAACATAACATTAAATTCATGTACATTACTGCCAACTTTAATACAGAACTTATTGTTGCTTTAAGATTGTGACCCTTCAGGCTAGTGTGGGCCCTCTAGAAATGTCTACCTTCAAGCTTAAACATTGATCTTGATTAAATTAATTTGGTTGTCTTTAGTTTGTTCTGCAAAGGCAAGCAAGAGCTTGCTTGAAGCTTTGGCCTCTGCAAAGATCCTGCTAGGATCAAACCGTACGAGCTACAAATGATTTCTACGAGTCGTTTGTTAGCTTCTCTTTCCATTTGATTCTTCTATATATCTGACATACAGTTGAACCTAATCTTAGTGAGCTACGTGCTGTCTCTAGTTCTCTGGTTTGGTCCTTGTGATTATTTCGTTTCTTTGAGATATTGCATCATTGATCCTCTAGTTTGTGTTTGTTTGCCTTTCAGTGAAATGATTAATGATAACTCTTTTCATTTCTTACAAGCTCTTTAGGTTTTCCTTTTCTTTCATTTTAAAGAATAAATCATTAATAGAAGAATGAACCTTGACACAGTGGTAGATGTTACAAGGTTACCTGCAGCCCTGTGTAAGAGAATCGTCAATGCACTACTTAACTCATTATTCTTTCTGTTTCCCATCACAAAAGGAATGACCCCAACAACTCTAACGAAGCAATCCTCGTGGTAGGTGACACAGGAGGAAACGTGAATGCTTTCTTGTTCTCGTCGGTTCATATAGCTCTGTTTGATCGACCTCAGCAACCCACTGGGGATGCTCAAGGTAAGGTATTTCACCTTTAAACCTTATTTAACCTATTTGAACTAGTACTATGTATTAACACTATTGAGGACACAAACATTGCTGACAGTCAGACAGCGGTAAAATTCCTTCTTTTTTGTCATTTGCACTTTAATTACATGTAATGTTTATGTTTATTCTACTTTGGAAAAGTCCTGAAATTCGTTTGTTGTATAAAGCAATTATTTCAGTGACATGAGAAAGAGGGGGAACATCAAAGTAGGTACATCACATAAAACTGCTGGTTTCAGAACCCAGTTTCTGTCAAATTGCACATAACTTAATTTACCACATCATTAAATTTTGATTTGTGTTCCACATTCTGACTCACTTCAGAATTCCATTCCCCATGAGAGTTTGATCAGAGGGACCATTTTTTTCTTTGTAATATTTTATGGATTCAAGAATACTATCATACAAACACACAATACTTTGTTAATATTAGTTAAATTCAAGAATACTGTCATACGAAACATACAATACTAAGTTAATATGAGATGGATTCAAGAATACTTTCATATAAACACACAAAACTAAGTTAATATTAGATGGATTCAAGATTACTATCATATGAACACACAAAACTAAATTAATATTAGATGGATTCAAGAATACTATCATATAAACACACAATACTAAGTTCCATCATCATATCATTCAGATTCACTACACATCTTTATTCTGTTTCTAATTTGTTGATGTGTGTGCTTTTTTATCATCATTGTTTAAAGTATTACATTCAATATTGCACGTATGTTCTCTGTATGTTTGAAACTATTAATCATAGAACAAGATGTCGCAAATTTGCAACATTTGTTTTTGTTAGAAAAGTAGTCTCAGTCCCTGTATCCAATTGCTAGGCTTTCACTATGTAACAATGTTTTATCTTTCCTAACAGAGCAAATAGTTCAGGTCAATTACAAACATCTCTTGAAGGACAAATTGAAGTACTGTCGTCTTATAAGACATAACGGACATCAGGAATGGACACGGTTAGGTAAGTGTTCTATGTAATCCTTTTATAAATGGACATGAGAAGTAATGGACACAGCAAGGTTCATGATTATGTTCAAAATTAGTAGACATCAGGTGGGGCCACCTCCATAGTCAGTCAGTCAGTCAGGTGATTTCATCATAATTTTAAAGTATTAATTAGCACAACCTTAATTATAAACTTAGTTTATAGTCTATGTATGCCTCAGAATGCACCATTTGACCTCAAAACTTTGAATTCTGCCCTCACTACATAGGAGCGACATTCGACAAACCCACAGTCACACCTCCTTCTGTTAAAAACCTTTTGATTCACCTACACTCTGTCCATCAACAACATTACATTCAAACCCTACCTTACTCAGTTGTGGGGAATTTGCAATATGCCCTCCTTCTCCCACCCAACTCTTGAATTACTGTGCACATCACTGGCCTTACAAACTCTGGACATCAGGAATAGGACAAGATTGATCTGTTGAAAAATATTGGACCTTAGTAGTGGAAAGATTAACTGAGAAATTGATTGCATGCAGGACTGAGAAATGGACAGGAAAAGGTTAGAACCTCATATACTGAGATAAAATGGACGTTAAGAAAAGATCACTTCAGAAAGAAAATAATTAATCACTTAGTAAATGTGAACTGTAGATAAGCAAGATGTCTTCTTTTAAGCAGAAATATTGAATCTATGTATGATGTATCTACTTTGAATATTTAGCTGTATGTCTAACATGAAATATTGTACATACATAAATTTTTTGGTCTCCATCCAACTCTTGCAGTAAAATTTGCCCAACATCTGGACTGTTTTATATCCTGCTGTACTGCTAGTCAGAATTCACTGGTCTTAGGATGGATAGAGAAGTCCAAGCAGAAGATGAAGACGTAAGTATCACATGAGACTGTATTGTAGAAACGGTTCAATCTCTCTCGAGGGTGAAGATTAAGTATGATGTGAAATTATATTCGGTATGAAAAATGAGCAGATCTTACTGGAAGATGACGATGTAAATAACACATGCTCCTTTCTGTAGTATTGCCTTACATCTTGCATATGGGTGAACATATAGGTATCACATAAACAATAAACACAGTAAAATTTACATATTTCTTGACAAGGGTACTTTTGAATACTTCACAATTGTTACATATAAGATTTATCACTATGTAACATTGTGTCCCCTGTGTCCAATTTTCAGAAAGGAACTTTGTGAATTTTTTTTTTGGACAAAATCGTCCTACCCCCCAACCTTTCCACTATCTGCACCGTAATTTGTCCCTAACTTTATCATTCTTTTAATTGTTCGCTTTATTTCTCTGTTTTTTCAGGAGTTCTTTTCACATCTCACAAGGTGTCAATTCATTTGATTATCACGAGGTTCTGAATTTAATTGGTGAGTTTCTTTATCAATAATTGGTATCATGGAATTATGATGAAATATCTTCATATTTGTAATTGATCTTCAGATTGTGGTATTTACATATCAATCCCTCACTTACCTGCCTCCTCACAACATCAGCACTTGTCTTGCCATATCCATGTTGATCTGGAAAATCTTGTTAGCACTGCTGGTCTGCAATTTCTAGAGAATGTAAAGTGTGTGTTATATGACTTGGACATGTAATACCTTCTTTTAATTTCAATAAAGTTTTGCTCTTTCTGTTGTGTTATCATTTCAGTGAGAGCTAAGGTACAGTCCTTGATTTTCCTTTATTGGTTTTCTCAAACTGTAGTTCTTTATGAAACATTAAATTTTTTTCCATAAAGTTTGAAAAAATTTGCACCAATCTTTTTTGCCGTTTAGCAGTTGCTGGTAATATATAGATAACAAACTTGGAAAGATGGAAAGCACATCAGCCTTAAAAAATTCCACAGAACTTTTTAAGAAACAAGAGAGTTTCAGATAGCACATTCCTCATGCACTGCAACAATTGGTTTTCATGCGTGAACTCTGGTTCACTTTTAAAGACTACAATATCTCTTTATTACCCCCTCAGCTACTGCTGGTGTTAATAACCATGTTTGCCTGTGGAATCCATATGTTGTCTCTAAGCCAGTCGGGGTAAGATAACATTTATGTCATTCACATTGTCATGGTCGTTACGACAAACAGATATTTGGGAACAAATACTGCAATATTGCAATAGACAATTCTACTGATGGACAAGTCCACAAACATTGTCAAACTTTAGAATCAATATTGTTGAATGGATCGTCCTTTATTATTCCTAGTTTAGGTAACAAGTGAATTTATTTTCTTTCTTTATATACCATTTTTGCATTTTCAAATTGTCACAACTGTAATCCAAACTTGTGTTTTCTTAGAACTGCACTTAAAAGGATACATTTACTAAAAATACACTTTGAGAAGTGTGTTAGACTTTGACTCTGATGGGCTGCAACTATGTTTGTGTAAGGATTGGTAATGATTGGGATGGTTAGGGGCAAGGGTTGGGGGGAGGGGGCATGACAGGTCCCTACAAGGGCTCGATGTGTCATCAATGCATTTATTTCTCAATAAGGTTTGTTTTAGATGCCTTTACTGCCTGTCTATTCTTGACTTTAAAGTTACCCCAAAAAGTAATAACCATATGAATTTTCAGTCATTTCGTCAGACTGAGGATGAGTTTGTCAATGATTTGCCTCTGTTTCTTTGAACTGTTCAGTTACTGAGAGGTCACATGGCTCCCATCTTACACGTACAATTTAACTTCTCAAGAGGACAACTCATCAGCTTCTCGAAAGACAAGGTCCTACGGATGTGGGACGTACAACTTCAAGTCTGTCTGCAGAGGATTGCTGGCATGTTTCCTAAAGGACATGACTGTAAGTGATAGGGGGGGGGGGGGATGGGAAGAGGAGGGCTGGAGAATGGGATGGTTGTGAGAGCGTTGTAGTCAAGTGCAGTGGACTGGTGATCTAAGGACTGCAGGTTCGAGCCCTGGCCAGATGATTGCGTTGTGTCACTTTATCTCCATTGCCTCTCTTCACCCAGGTGTATAAATGGGGACTTTCGAAGTAACTTGTTAATATAGTTGCGTGCGCCGGTTTCTGGCTGCACCCTATGGGAAGTCCCCCGGGGGACACGGGGGGCACTGTGGTGCCCCAGGAGAGATTGATTGAATTGCGCACACTTTGGTGTGTAGGTGTTACAAGTTAGCAATGACCAAGGCTAATAGCGCCTTTGAACAATTTCTGTTGACTTTGGCCCTATATAAATGTCTTCTGATTGATTGATTGATTGATTGATTGTGGAGGGGGCAGTATCGTCAAAAACATGGTCTAGCAAATATTGACCGAAAGCAGTATTCCCTTGGAATAGTTTCCTGTGATGTTGCGAACTAATAATTCTGGATAGGTTGTTTTGTATAATAATCCTGCCCTTGCCTCAGTATTACGATGATATGTTTCCTTTTTCATGTTAGTAACTTCATCGATGTTCTTTCACGAGGAGAAGAATCGTCTATTTGTTTCATTCAACAATCAACTCACTATGATGGAGATGAAGCCAGAGGTCAAGGGTCGTATTCTTAGTCATGAGAAGCCTGTGACATGTGTTTTGTACAACTCAGCCTTTGACCAGGTAATGCCTTAGCTTAATAGCCTTATTTGTAGTTTGTGGTTTGAATAGTTCTATGTCATCTCAGGGTAGACGTATGCATATGCTGATTGCTGATTTTTCTTGCATGATCATACAAAGTTGTACTTACTTCAAGCCTAAAGAAATTTCTGCAAATCGTCCCTGATTTCTGAGTTTTGATGCCTATCCAACGATTTGTGACTACCTGTGTTGTCAACATGTATAATTACAGTTGTGTGCAAAGAATCACGACCGGCTACTTAAAACAGACTGGATGTGAATGTGTGCTATGATTAATTTAAATAGCTTCTATATTGGTGGAGAGGTAGTAACTTTCCAATAGACAGCAAGCTCTGGGCTTACAGTAGGATAATAGTCTGAAAAAGACTCTGTTTTTCCTGTTTAATACAACTTTAGAAATGTTACATGTTAAAGACCTGTACTATTTTGTTACATGTAGCACAGTTCAATTACGTTTGATTTTCCTTTGTAGGTGATAAGCTCCTGTCAGGGTTCAACTGTAAATATCTGGCTGTTAGCCACAGGTCAAAAGGTCAAACAGTTTCTGAATTGCCATGGCAACCATGAAATCACCACAATGAGCCTTGATCACACGGGAACCAGACTT
>KN887861.1:43443-53856 GCA_000934455.1 Apostichopus parvimensis | reverse complement strand
TATATATTTAAAGGCCCGTTTGTATATTGTTTATGACAATCACGGTGGAAGTAAGGTGTGAGGTCATTTACAAGAGTGACTAAATCAATAAAATATTCAGTCCATAATAATAAATTAGTCACCTTCCATGTAGCTAGCTACTTGTTTTGACTATCAATATTTATTAACTGTGCTCACCGTTTAATTTTCGTTTATCACACTGAGTGTTTTTACTTTTTTCGATCTACAAATATTTATGTCGCCGGGGATAATTTCCGAGGAAAGTATAGGTTGACATCACGTCCAGCACGTCTCTCTCTGGACAACAATTGACATGTAGTAATAAATACACGCCCCTCCCCCCCCCCCCCAAAAAAATCCCCGATATGCAAGCCTCACAGGTTGGGAATTCGAAATATGGATGAATCTGATCTGATTTGTCCGAAACGATGCCATGACTCCCCTAACCTACCTTCACAAATGCTAGGTTATATAGGCCTGATGACCGACAACCTGCGTCTATAGGGACCCAAGTTCAAATTCTTGGGGTGGGGAGGGACAATGTCACTGGGCGTCTCCGTGACCACTTCCAGGCAAGACGTACCACATTTTCGGGCTGTAAAGATGCATGTTGGGGAAAAGGGGGGGGCAGGCATGTGGTACTTATTTAAGCTAGCCTGACCACACAGGGTCAGGCAAATAAAAGGCCTACTTTGGCATTTTGTAGGCTTCCTTGTTTGATTGAGACAAAAGCATGTAAAACACGTTTCACCGTTCATCATAATGAAGGCCCTACATTGTCCTACGTATAAGTTCATTCTGTTGATGCGGTTGCATGTTCCCAGGGTTAGGCAAAATGATAGGCCTACTTAGGCATATGAATAGCCCCCTCCACCCCTTCCCTTGTTTGATTGAGACAAAAACGTATGAAATAACATTTTTTTTACCGTGCATCATAATCATGGACCCATCTCTGAAGGTTAAAAATAAACCGTGTCCTATACGTGAGCACTACATACCTTCATTCTGTTGGTGGTATTGCACGTTTCCATATGTCGCGGTGTTATTCTCCTGCAACCGATTATCGACGTCAGAATCATGATAGATACCGCGAGAATACACGTTAGACATGATTAAGAAGTCTTTTCAAATCGATTAATAACCAAAAGATAAATTCAAACAAAACGACAAATAACAGTGCCTGCTCTGGTCAACGTATAAATGGATGGTTGAGTTCAGTAGGCCTATACCGCCTGTACAATAATCATCTCGCGGTTTAAACGATATTCAACTGTACAGTAGGTTTGTTAGAGCAAAAAATATTATTGTAATTTGCCTGTCAGGTAAAGTTAAGAAGTTTCCCGAAATATTTGGTAGATTATAGGCTATAATAGCCTACCAACAATCCATTGCCAGACTCGTTGTTATAGTTTTCACTTTTCTATATAGCTTTTGAGTTATAATTGAGTCCAGTCCATGAATGAAAGCCTACAGCATATATAGAAGGATCATATACACACACGGTGGAAGAAACAATTCGTTGGTTCGCGCGGCCGTTGAAACAGTTAACAGGTAGTAAGCATATTGGCAATTTCCGCTAAAATAACCCTGGAGTGTTTCCTAGGTTGTACCAATAGGTTTCAAGAGCTCTGTTGCGGATGTCTGGAGTATATACCATATATGTCTTCAACGCCGTCTATACGATAATAAATCTGTCAGTTCGTATCTTATAATACCACAACCAACTGGTTAACTAATTTGTTTACACTTCAGGACTTGTGTAGGTGACCAATTCCCGACGTAATATCTCCATAATAATACACTGATTAAAAGTATTTTAAACGCGGTAGTGATTTGATAAAATACACCGCGCAGCTTCACTTAGGACTTTGGATAGGTCTAATTAGGTTTTTGTTTGCTTTTTAAATAATACTGTGTAAACACTAAATATCCTATCTTCATGCTTCTGAGAAGAAGCATGGAAACAATTGGCGATGTCACCCCGTGTTTATTCGTACGCCGGTTGCTATATTTGTCTGTTGGCCTAAATTTTGTATTCGGGGCAGGGATAGTCGCAAGGAGGAGGGGGTCGTTATGGGGTTGGGGATGGTTGTCGGTGTCGTGTTTCGGCTATAATGTTGACATAGGGATAGCTGGAGGATATGGAGTTCAAGTAAATGTTTGCCGGGTGCTTTCATGTAAGTTCAAAATGTGGAACCTGTGAACGAAATCTATCAAGCCATGCATTTACGTACATATTATGGTCTGGTGGTTGTATGGTCCCGTAAGCCTGAACTTACGGACAGCTCTTAATTCTGTTTGTTCGCACTGTCAAAGAGATGTATCATGTGAACCGCCACTTCAATTGCATTACTATGTTGTGCATCTTGATAAACAAAAGACCAGATAATGATCTAGTGTTCCTTACTTCCTACCACTAAAAGTACTATGCTGAAAAAAACCCACTCAATTCCAAGTTTACCAAATTTTCAGCTTTTCCGAATGGTAGGAACACTAATAATGGTCATTGTCTAAAGCTGCAGAAAGTTTGTAATAGATAAAACGTTCCTAAGAATTGTTTTTATGTCAGCTGGATGGTGAATGACTGGAATGATTTGCCCGAGTTAATTAATTGTCATCTCAAAAATTGTCAATGAATTTAAGAATGCTTCAGATACTTTTTTTGCTAATTGCAATTTGGATTTGAATTCCTGTTTTAAGCTTTTGTACATAGGGTCCTTGATGTAGGTTGTCTGTCCCATAGGGTTACGATCTATTTTCTTCTACTAAACTAACCTAACACGGCCCTTCAAGGTTGCAGGGTACACTTATATATTTGTGCGTAGTCCCCCTGGGCCCTTCTAATTTCTTCCGCCCTGTCTTCTCCAAGTTTGGGAGAGGCACCCTAAAAAAGAAATTCTCAGCGCCGGGAAGAAGATTGTATAAGCTCAACAGAACAGACGTAGTAGAAGTATTTCAATTGTTTTAACGCATATAGTTCCGGTTAATTTGTAATTAACGTTTCATCTGGTCAATCATAATCTCCGTCCGTTGTATTCACGGTCAGCCGATTCACATGCTAGTGTATATGATACTACTGTACTGTAGTTTTTTTTAAATAAATAATAACAATATCATTGTCATCATAATATAAGGTTTTACTATGTAATACTACAGTATATGCAACGATTGTGGATGATTTATATTATATTATTATGATACAATATTATTGTATGATACTATGTAAAACCGGTAATACTATATATAAACGCAACAACATTATTGTGGATGTTTTGCATTATTTTATAATACAATATTATCGTACGATGCTATATGCGAAGCGGGTGTCACGGTGGCTGCGATGGGGACAACCCCTTTGTTTTTAAGCTTATTGGTTTAGTGGGCGACAGGTGTTTAAATTACTGCTCTCCAGATTCAAATGATTTGTTTTGCTTTGTTTGCACAGATCTAAGGTCTGAAAGATAGCCTTCATAGATAACTCTGGGATTATACAGACATTGAATTCGAAGGTAGCTCCAGCTGGCCAATCTCTAAGACTCTATTCTTGAAGGATTACCATTAGAAATATAGCAATATGCTAAAAAAAACAAAGAAAAACAAGTGGCCAACCGTTAGCAACTTTCAACGGTAATTTTACCATCCTTTGTTTTCAAAGAATTTTCCAACAATGAAATATGCTATTATCTTACAGGACCGGATTTACCTCTTTCAGGGGGTGGGGGGGGGGGGAGACATGACATTTATTTTGTGACCTCCATTCTGACAGTATGGTAATTCGGACATGCGTTGTGTTTAAATTTTTGTTTAGCTTAATTTCTTTTATAAATAGAGTCATTATAAATGCTACTAGTAATGAGAAATCATGCATAACAATATACCAAAAAAACGAAAACGTTTAGTGGTTCCGATACATGTTATTAATCATGAACATGTGCATACCAAACTGGAGAAGGATTATCTATTGACTAACACAGCAACATATATGGGAAGGTACCAGGAATGAGTTATGTTTACAAAGTCTGTTTATTGACATAGTGTAAAAACAAATACTTGAATGAATATTAATAAGGTCATATTTTTTTTATCTCATTAGCATGTATTCATATATACTTTGTATTATCCGAGTACATGTAAAAAGTTTATGAGACATACTATATCAGAGATATCTTATTACAAATTTTATGTTCACTGATTAATATTTATGATATACAAAACAAAAACAATGGTTGATTTTTTTCTAAGTAGTGTAACAAACCAAATATGCCATGTATGATAATCAAGGAACATTTGGTTTTTGTCTTGTGTTTAAAAGCCATTTCTTGCAATCTGATTAATATTAATGACATAAAGTTGGAGACGTCATAAAAATGTACTTAATATGTACCAACATCACCATACCACTGTATCAGCCAAATCTTACGATAATGATTTATTAATATTCATGAGATGGTTACCAAATACAATCTACTCATCATGGGACATATACCTTACAAGTATGCCATTCATTCAACTTGTGTAGTTGAGATATCGTGTTTACAAGCTGTTGTTGACAAGTTTCCATTAAGCCACATCCACTCAGAATACTAATGAGGTAACAAGTGTTCTTGCAGTGAACATGTACATACTATGTAGTTACATCACCATACCATGTATTAACTAAATCGGACATAGTTATGGTTGGAAAGATATTGACATCAAAATTTAATGGTAAGCCCTGCCCGCCCACTCATTAATATTCATGCGATGGGACCAAAAACAATATGGCACAAGTAAACATCATGGGGCATCTACCTACCAAGTATTAACATGAACTTATGCTTGTTGAGATATCATGCATATGTGTGTATGTGACAGCTAAATGTAACCACACATACACACAAACACTTACACACCAGCACGATTGCAATGGTTACTGAGCCATCCACAACATAACCAAACCTAACCGGTGCAAACTTTCCAAGCAGTTGTAAACAAGTAAGAGTTGTGATATGGTTATTTGTGCAAGCAAAAGCCCATTTTGTTAACTGCCTTGTTCATGCTGTGTAAATGAGAGATATGATGTGTACTGCACAACAGACTGTACATCCAACAATTAGGTGTCTATATCGTTGGTTAAGACGAGATCGATGAAAGCACAGGTTTAATTTATTTTTATATAAAATTATACACACCAATAATTGCATAATATTGATCCATCTATTAACAATACTTTCTTGTATAGTATACCATTCTTTTTTCCATTGGCAAAAGCACAGAAGAACACTTATTGCCTCAGTTTAATATTTATATACATAAAGCTTCAAGCACGATATCATTGTAGCAGTAATATTCTCTCTCAATGCATTCAAGAAACCTCAAAGGAAACTTATTTATTGCCCAGTAAAAGCAACAACAAATAAGAGAGATGCAAATTTAAGGAAACGTTGCATCGTAACATACGGTATCAACAATAATGAAAATTTTTACAGGAAAGCAAACTTGAAATTTAATACACCATTTTCACAGAAAAGGTCATTGTCACACCTCATTAACCCAGTTAGGCTTAAACTTTAAGGACATATAGAAAGCCTTTTACTGTGAACAACAGAACACACTTCCTATAAGCATATAGGATGACCTACTACTTAGGTCAGAGTTTATAAGATGGAGGTATTGTAAAATGATTCTTCCAAATGTAATGTTCTTTCTCTGTACAGGTTTTATGCCACAAACTGTTTAGCAACATTTGTTGAGTATTAAATCTAACCTTCTTCTCCTACTTACTTCTCCTTGACCTAAAAATGCCTCCTCCTAGAGGAGGTTTTCCAACTAATAATTAGCTTTTTGTGATTTCTTGCCTTGTTATTAATCCCTTGCAAGGTCTTATTAAATATGTAAAGGATATTGAATGTTAAGGCTTACTTTATGAATCAACTTAGTTCTTATTTCAACTGAGAATATCAAATTAAAAGGTTAATTAAAAAGCTGCATTTGCATAAAAAGTTGAAAGACACAAATATTATTACAAGAAATGATCTAAACGAATATTGGATCTGAATACAAAACCAGCTGCTCTTCAAATACTTCTAAAAAATATAAAGAATAAGTACGTTAACATTGCCTAATTCTGGCTATTTTCTGCGATAGATGAAACCTGCAAGGTGAAAACTTGAAACTAACTGATAAAATATATTATAAGTTATTTTAACAACGGTAACTCATAAAATATATTATAAGTTATTGTAAACTACAGTAACTCATAAAATATATTATGAGTTATTGTAAACTATAGTAATTCATAAAATATATTGAGTTATTGTAAACTATAGTAACTCATAACATATATTATGAGTTGCCGTAAACTATAGTAACTCATAAAATATATTATGAGTTATTGTAAACTATAGTAACTCATAAAATATATCATGAGTTATTGCAATCTATTGTAACTCATAAAATATATTATAAGTAATTGTAAACTATAGTTACTCATAAACTATATTATGTATTATTGTAAACTATAGTAACTCATATGGGTTATTGCTAACTCATAAAATAACCCATAACCCATAACTCAACTTACTAATAAACAATAGTAACTCATAAAATATATTTTAAGTTATCGTAAACTATAGTTTCATACATAAAAAAAAATCACTACCAGTACAAGATTTAACAAATACAAAGTATAAAATAATTACAAAATAACACCACCATGACAGGATTCCACTATATATCATCATAAAATTGCTGTTCAAGTACTTGTGTTCACCCACAAAAATTGTATATGAATGAAATTGAATGTAACAAATAAACTACATTTTAAAGTTAGGTGTGAATTTCTAGTTGGCCAAAATAAAGATATCATACACCAGTAGTACAAGATTATCAAATACAAAATCTACAAGAATGAAGAAGAATAAAGGCTGCCCGGAAAGAACTACTACACAATAAAATCCTTATATCCTTGCTTGAGAAAATGGTTACATTATCTGTGTCAAATCAAGAAACTTGTTAACATAAACTTTTAATAAGTAGCAAGCGCCCCTTTTCATTTGTCTATTCAGTAAGGTAGCAGCGAGCTTTAACTCATCCAACTTGAGTTTGATGACTCATAACATGGCATTCATTGTTTACAATATAATGGAATATGTGATGGCAATCAGACACTATCAAAGTTTCTTGATTAATAAGGGTAAGAGGGAGTAATCAGATAATCATATTCAATGTTCATAAGCATGGGGCATCCAACCCTTCCCACTCTACCTCTCTCTCCAGTGGCGGAGCTAGGGGTATTGGTCAGGGGGGGCGAGAATGGTCTGTAGGGGCGCTTTCGACACTATCTAAGCGGAGCGCCACCACTGGTTGGCGCGTAGCGTACAGAAAATTTTTGAGTAAAGATACTCCCTAGATCGCCGGAAATGACCCTTTCCAGGCCTGGCTAATTTGCAGATAAACGAAGAATAAATAGGTGTAATCGCCAAATTACACCAACAAAATGTGACAAATGTCAATAAGTAGATGAGAGCGCAATAAAAAAGTCAATAATCTAGAATAAGTAAAAAGTGGTAAAGAGCTGAAAAGGGCGCCAGCAGTCCATTTGAGTCCGTCAGGGGGGGCATCCGCCCCCCCTGACTGTATGGACGCTCCGCTACTGTCTCTCTCTGCCTAGTCTGGGGTAAGAGATTTATCCATCTGTCGCAAAATATGCCAAAGAGAACATGACCAGGAATAAATTAACCTGTATCGCAAAATGCTAGGCAAAAATGACATCGCAAAATGCTAGGCAAAAATGACATCGATCGCAAAATGCTAGGCAAAAATGACATCGCAAAATGCTAGGCAAAAATGACATCGAAAAATGCTAGTCAAAAAAGGGCAAATTGCTATAAAAGTGTGCAAAGATATATAGCAGTTTGTGTACACAGAACCACAGTACTTTATAAGAGACGGAGTTCATAGCCAACAAAACTGCTATGCAAAATATTTTACACTAAATAATCCCCTGCATTATGCACATTAGATGATAGTACAATTGTTATGAGGAGACAGGTAGCAAGGAACATAAATAAAATTGCTATGAAGACTATAAAAGTGATATCTTAAGATGCCAAAACATGTTTACAACCTTAGAAGCCATACCCTGTATAGTATAATATGAAAAGTAATAATTACAGATACAAAAGAAATACTGAAATATGCTGTAATTGTTGAAAGACACACAACGAAATGCTGTTTTATCAATGTATATATAAATATATAAACATAATCTCCAATATTACACCGAACGAGAGACTTTTGCATCAGTACGGATTCGAAGACAAAAAAAAGGCAATCCTTACCATGAATTCATACAAGTACTTTATTATTTTTTTTAACTGCATGAATTTGTATCTCAGGGGAAAAAAAGTAGTAACAGTAAGGAAATACTTAATACACAAACCAAGCTATCATTTCATGAACTTTCAACTGAAGCACCTCTTCAAACTATTAAACCGAAGCACTTTTTTGAAGTTTTCAGCTAGGATAAAATCACCATGAAATAGTAAAGGTATCGACTTACCTCTAGTATTTAATTAAATTAATGAATATGGAAACTTTACAGATGAGCTTGAAGCAAAGAGCATTATTCATATTTCATGTAAACTGGTTCTTCGCCATACCGGCCAACATTTTCAACCTAGGCTGCTTAAAGACAGGATTTCAACTCCAGGCCTGATGCTCCTACTTGGATCCCAAGCCAGGTGTCAATCTTTCCGGTCAATCTCTGGTCCAGACAATTTTTCCCGTTTTTTATATAAATAATATTTACGTAATATTTCTGTTACACAACCCGTCCTCCATATGAAAGTAAGCAGCTCGATATTCTTACAGGAATCAATTTTGTCAGAACATCGTGAGCTACTCAGTTCTGGCAGCTTTCGCTTGTCGTAGTATCTTTCTCAAATTTTCGTTCAAAATGTGTTTGCTTTTCTTCTCCTGAAAATGATGAAGAAAAGAAATGTGAATTAATAAGAAATTTCTCTGCACTTACCAAAAAGACACCAGGAAGAGGTAACTGCCGGCTGTAGCTTGATGCAGTGGCAGAGCTAGGGGCATTGGTCAGAGGGGGCGAGAAAGGTCTGTAGGGGCGCTTTCGACACTATCTAAGCTGAGCGCCACCACAGGTTGGCTCAGAGCGTACATAAATTTTTTGAGTAAAGATGCTCCATAGATCGGCGGAAATTACCCTATCCGGGCCTTGCTAATTTGCAGATAAACGAAGAATAAATATGTGTCATCGCCATTTTGTCAGAAAATTACACAAACAAAATGTAACAAATGTCAATAGGTATTTGAGAGCGCAACAAAAAAGTCAATAATTGCGAATATTAGTAAAAAGTGGTAAAAAGCTGAAAAGGGCGCCAGCAGTCCATTTGAGTCCGTCAGGGGGGGGGGGCATCTGCCCCCTCTGACTGTATGGACGCTCCGCCACTGGCATGATACAATGTCCATATGGTTTGGTGAAACGGTCCTAAATCTCTTAATACCTGTGCCTCCCTTAATTGTTTTACTCTCATCCGTTGATTGTGTTCACAAGCCTAAAAATGGTCACTGCAATGTCAAGTTGGAAACTACGTTCTTTTTTTGATTCACCGTGCTAAACGAAACGGGTGGTTTTTGTTCGTCTCAATCTCAATAGTAACTTTCAAATTTTGAATGTAAACACGCATCACCATAGCAACAAACTAATTCAGCTTTTCTTTCCCAAACTGTTTTTTAATTCAATCTTTTTGCAAATCAATATTGTCACTTGAGGCATCTAGACGTGTCCCCATAATTTACAAATGCAGATGCATGAACTGGAAGGAAAGGAAAGGTTTAAAAAAGGTTCTTGGATCTAAGAAATGATTGCAGGATAGGAAAGAGGTTGATACTAATATTTTAATTGTAGAAGGAACAGGGCTGTTAAGCAAATTGCATTTCATAAAATCTCGAAACTGTAATTAGAGTCTTCACTGTAATAGGACTGAACCAGGTGCAATATGGCTATTGCCAACCCCCCCCTCACATGGTCACATCTGTCTCCCCACCCCCCCCACCCCCTCCCTCCACCTCAAAGCTGCATCTCTATGTATTACCTTGCCACCCACACCTGTTATGAGAAGATTTATCTTACCAATGTTAAGTGTTTCTTGAGCAACTCGATCAATTGACCAGAGGCTGCTGCCTGATTATACTGGTAGATAAGGGCCAATCTAAAAAAGAAAGACAAATCAAAATAAAATAAAACTGTTAGCAAACTCCTTATCCACTAGAGAGCCTGTGTAATAGAATGTGTAAAAGTAAAGTTGGCCTGACGTTTCGATCCTAGCAGGATCTTCTTCAGAGGCTAAATGACAAGTAACAGTAACAGAAGGGACAAAAACACGCACAGAATACAGACAGGTTAAT
>KN887861.1:27903-41669 GCA_000934455.1 Apostichopus parvimensis | reverse complement strand
CACTGCATCAAAGCTTGTTTTAAGGCAAATTTTAGAAAACTATGTATATATACAACCACCATTTTTGCACTAGGGTAGGTGGGGGAGGGGGAGCTAAGATGCTATTCAGTCCAGAAGAGGGGTCTATGGGAAGTTCTGGTAAAAATGGCGATGCTATATTTTGTAACATTCGAAACAATGTTGAAGAATTGTCAACTGTTTAGGTTGTACCAAGTACTTTACACTAAGCTGTGTGTAATATTCTGTCTGCTGTTGGGGGTGGGGGTGGGGGTGGGGGGAGAGGGTTAAAGCCCCCTTCAAATATACATGGTTGCACCCATGGATACTGTAGAATCTGTACTTATGTAAAAGACGGATGTTAATGCGCACTTCAAGTGACACAGGTAAGATTTAGAAGAATTACTCTGTTCAGATAACAGTTGCACAAGCCAAAGTGTCCTTCATGAACATTTTATTATAGTTTAATATTTATGCCGCATCTGCAGTCCGATGCAACCGAATGCTTGACAGACATCACTGCCAAATTTGCATCCTTGCACTTACGTCACTAGAGCAAAGACCACCGGTACGAGACACATGAGAAAGGTAACTATCAACAGGATCGCAAAGAAGAAGGTGGACTGAGATGCCCTGGCTTCACGGCCCGAAGGTTGCATGTTGTGCAGCAGGCTGAACTTGCGGACATAGAATAGAATGAAGAACTTCACCGTGGTGATCACCGGAAGGAAGGGGCAGAAAAAGGCACCGATCCTGTAAGACAGAACATAAAACATACATCAATTACATACTGTAGCGGTTTCCTTGGTAGTTCTTCCCGTTTACATATATTTATTTCTGTACAGTCAGCGGTTCTTTCTCAACATTCTGCAGCAGATGGCAAACAACATGGTGGCTGAAGACCATCCTGGGGAGGGGGTACCCTCCCCCTTTAAAAATATGTTTTTGTTTGGATAAGGGGTCTTAGATGAAACATGGTGTAGTTTTGTAGTAAAAAGTATCATTTTGTGAATGCGTAATTAAATGTTGGCCATTTGGGAGAAAGTCTTTTTGATGGGGTGTGGAGGGGTGGTGGAGTGAGGCAGTGGGGGGAATTTGTGTTTGCCATGATTGTTACTTTTTTCCCCATGATACACAGTTCTTTATGCTTGTAATGGAAAAAACTACAAGTAGATAAAGTCATTAAACAACTGAAGGTACCACATCACATTTAGGATAGTGTACATACACCCATTTAATTTAGTCCAGAAAAGATCTCCTGTAACTAGATAGCCTGTGGTCATTCCGTTATGACAATTATTGTTGTCATCATTGTTCTTTTGATGCTTGGAATACTATACATTACTCTACAGATAATGCAATAATCACCATAGATCTATTGAGAGGCAGCATTTTATGAAATCTTCTGAGAAACGAGATAACTCCCCGAGAGCATTTTATACATCTTCTCTTCATTCTAATCAGTGTCTATTTATGGGTTATTAATAGCTATGTTCAGTTTTCAATCTTTCGAAAATAAAACATAAAACATCTATTTGTGAATATATATATATACGTACCATGATATAGCTTGAGAATTCACTAAATCCAGGACTTGGGATGACAACTCAAATTCAAGTTTGCCAAGCTTTTTTGCCCACTTAAATTTCTTGGATAGGAATCTTTAGGTGGAAAAGAAAAGGGAAAAGTTCACAAAATGATCATGCATGCTACGATTTGTCAAAAAATGTTTCTTCTACTCAGTCGAGACGGATTTAGATACCGTGTGTGAAGCTCATCTATCAAGTATTTGTCCACTTATTGTTTTTGCAATCAAAAGCACTTGACACATGCATGCATGTATACATATGTACTTACCTACTGCACATATGTACATACAAACATGCATGCATGCACACATACACACACACACACACGCACACACGGGTGTGTTTTACATTCAAACCGAGGACCCCATTGTTTTTTTCCATTGTTCAAATCTGCGTACCCTAACCTTAGCAATACCCATAACAATAGAATTCTTCCGAGGACGTGGTGATTCTTTAGAAATCACATCCGAGGACCTGGAATTCTTTTGTTCAAGTCCTTGGTCAGAATACAAAACAAACGCATACATACACACATACATACATACACACATTTAGTCATTCTGAGTTTTTAATGGACTATGGCAAAGAAAAAATTAAGAAAACCAAAATGACTCACTTTCTTGGATATTCCCAAGTATACACAGCAGCAACTTTGCTCAACAAATCCACAACGGTCAGCTTGTAGAATTCCTGACCCACTACTGTCTCCCAGCACTGCGGAGACAATTGGAAAAGGAGCTTCAAAGCATCCATACATAGAGACATTTTCTTGGAACTTTAATTAGCTACTCAGCTGTTTTAACAAACTAAACTGAGTGACACATGAGCATTAGTGATTGCTTCATGAGTCTTTGCTATTCTACAACAAAAATCGCCTCGTGGAGGCTAGTATTTAGTAGAGGCAAAAATAATCTTAACTTTTCAAGATGTTTGATATTTTCCTTTATTTATTTCAAAGATGATTTGTTAAGTCAACACTCAACAAACTGTGTATTGTTATGATCCACAAGCCGTAGGGCGTGACAACCAAAAAAGTGGCTCATTAGTATCATTTCGGTGGGTCGCAAGATTATGTCAAAGCGTGTCACATTAGGTACGGAGAACCTTAGGCCTTCATGAGAGTGCAACAGTTGTGAGATGATGGATGGATGATTGAGAATTTCAGGAGCAAATTAAAGTAAAATGTACAAAACATTCGATCAAATCATACGATCACAGTAGGATGATCAAATTAAATTGACATTCCATTCGCAGACAAATGCAACACATGAAAGAGAAAATTATTCCACACTCTTTAGTTCAAAACACATGTCGATATCACGTTCCTAATTTCAGAAACAGGAATACCCCTTTAAAACCGGACTTGTGGTACTAGTGTATTTTTCGTGTACAAGTGCAAGAAAAAATTCCACGGGGGAGAGAACGAGTACCATGCAGACAAGTGGAATACAATATGAGTACCAGAACAGAGTAACTACTACATGTCCGGTTAAATCTTGTAAAATTCATTCAATGCCTTGATCACATTTTCCTGAAAGAGTAAAAAAACTTGCAACAGAACAAGCCAGCTGGTTGCTTCTTCGACAATTAATCAATAGTCCTTTCAACTTCATGCAACGTTCAACTCTATATTTACGTTGTCTATTCCACAAATATCGGAAGCACTAAGTATGTTCAACTTACAGACAGTACCAGAGAGTCTGTAACACCACATGAGCCACAATTATCCTTTTCAGTTTCAGTACAGGAAATGTTGTTGTACAGAGAAAACAGCAACACCAAAAGCGATGCTAATTTCAAGAAGCTGGTTCTGCAAGAAAATTAAAGTAATAAACACAGAAAATCAGAGAGACTTTCTCGCAGTAAGAGTCTGTCTGTTGCTTGCTGCATGCAGAATTTTCCTTGAGAGAGAGAGAGAGAGAGTTTTCTATGGGGAGCCATATCGTAATATCACGTGTTATCTCATGAATATTTAAAGGGTGGAGGCAATGAGTGTGCATGACACTATATGAGCCATTTGATCTGAAAATTATTTCTTTTCTTCTCTTCAAAGCACAACAAAAGATTCAGAGTCCAACCAACATTTGCTTCTTCGACCACTAAAACGTCTCTCAACTTCATGCACTGATCAACTCTACTTTTAAACTTTTCGTGTCCACAAATACACAGCCCTGAACATTCTCTCCCACTCATACTAAACAGCATGTTTGGACCTTGAATAACCATTTGCAGCAAGATTGTGTGACCTTTTTTTTGTGTCCTATATATGCAAATCTTAATGCAAATCCACAAATAGAGACTTTTTTCCCATCTTCTTCTTCTTCTGAATACAGTATGTCAAATTTTTTCATTTTAAAGTATGTATCACTACCTGATTATATTCATGTTGACTTCAAATGATGGAGTATACGCCTCGTACTGCACGATTCTTGTGAATATATTTGGAAGGGCGTTGTTCAGTAAAGTCACAGTGATGGAAGGGAGCCATTCAAATCCCAACTCAGCAATGGACCTTAAACTTCCACTCTCAAGGTCCGTCTGTAACATAAACACAAATGTGTGAGAAATACAGTTAAAACTAAATGGTTTTATCAATTTTCACAGCATGGAATGCTAATTCCATAACATTTTATTTATAAATACACTGACTGGATAACTTATTTAATACCAAAATACAAGAGCATGTACCCCAATGTAGCAAGAAACATTAAGCTTTCACTCTCGATATCCTGATGCAATATAAACACTTATATGTGAGAAAACAGTTCAATTGATCAAAAATACGATCCACATCCCTCTAATTCCCCTCTCCTCAAAAATAGAAGAAAAAGATGATACATCAACTTTCACAGCATGGAACGCTAATTCGAATAATTTTAGGTTTAAGCACTAAATAAATATTTTTAACACCAAAATACAAAAGCATTTACACAATTATACCAAACTCAAAACAAAACTGATTCCTTTATCATTTGACAATCTTCAACAATTTTAACTAAACCTACCAATTGGTCTGTTGCTCAAAATAAGACTAATATCGATCAAAATACCACAAAAGGTGTATTTCAAGTGTTTACTTTCTGGTGTTTAAAGGACACCCAGGTAATGGTTGAATAAATACAAGTAGTGAGGTACTTTCAATGCCTTACAACAGGTTGCACGTTTTCTGATAGGGGTGGGGGTGGGTGGGGGGAACACTCTTAATGGGTGGGCTGCACAGAGCTGCTGAAGTGGCACAGCTCACTGGTAGAGATTTGCAAGTATGAAAATGCAATTGCTAGTTGTTTCACAAATTATGGGGGGGGGGAGGGGATTGAGGAAATACCCTCCCCTCTTACATCCTCAGTTGTTACGCCCCTGTTACAGCAAGTCTCAATGTTAAAGCAGACACCACTGTGAACATATTTCAGCCACAGGGTATTATTGTACAGCATTGCATAGTGTGTAATGTGGAACAAAGACTGTGGTTAGCCAGTGTCTAACAGTCATATTACAGTATTAGAGCCTTACAGCAAGTTACAGTGTGAACCAATGGTTACTGTGAACTGTGTTCAAGTAAGTTCATATAATTATGCAGCCTCACAGCCAGCACCCAATTGATATGAACCTCTTTTCTTACAAAATGTCACCATACAATATCGTTCATGCAGCCGTACATGCAAGCATATAGTGTGAAACAGAAGCAGTTAGCTGTATATATAAAGCCAGTTCCAACATGAGAGACAGGTTTATAGAACAGCTTTACACCCATCTTACCTGGGAGATCTAATACACTAAAAAATCGCAGAGGGTAGAGAACTTACTCTGACATTGAACTGTGTTGTAAAGTAAATCAGATAATAAGCGCAAAGATTGGACAGAATCACCAGGAAATGAACCAACACCCTGACTCCATAAATTCCCAGCCGCTGTCCAATATGTTGACCTTCCTTCAGGACTTCCAGTCTCTGAACTTCAAGGGAAACCTAGAATATAACAACAAAAAAATGAATCTATTAATGAATCTATAAATATCCTATGAATCTATAAATGAATCTAAAATAAATGAATCTAAAATAAATGAATCTAAAAATGAATCTATAAATATCCCTTGGAAGATTTTCCGTATGTCATCACAAACACTCTTCATGAAGAATTGAATATCGGCTTACATGTAAGCAAGCTGCTTCAAAAAGACTCACACCCTTCTACCTGTAATGTAATGTGTACACTTGGTATTGCGCTGGTATCCGTCCGAAGACGCTCATGGCGCAGTGCCTATAACCAACCGTCTATTATCATTCCATAACCGTTCTCAAGTCACTGTGGACTATACACGATGAGCTGCCACAAAGGGCGCTAAATCGTATTTACCGATCAGACACACATATTCCCCCACTCCATACTTATATGCTGAGCACCAAGCAAGATGGCAGTAGGTCCCATTTTTATAGTCTTTGGTATGACTCGGCCCGGAGTCGAACCCCGAACCTTCCGGCTGATAAGCGGATGCTCTAACCACTAGGATAACCACTCGGTATACTGTGAACAACTCTTCAATGAAGCAAACAGAATTGACCATCGTACTCGTACCGAAGGGAAATTCTAGTCAGGTCCTAACTGTGACGCTGAATATCAGCAAGGAAGGGTCTCTCTAGCGAAGCTATCTCCATCCATAGGTGAAACTCACCTGAAATTCTAGAAGAAGATTCCTCTCTTTGTATTTCACTTTTTTCGGTTCATGAACACTGAAGTCCCATCCGGATAGAACTAGGGTGGAAAATATCAGAGGTTCCTTACTCGAGGAGTACACTAATGATTTCTCGAGTAAACTCATAGCACTATGGAATTGGAAAAAAAGAAAGAAATTAAATAGGAAAGAAGGAAGGTGAAAATGGTGAATAGAACCAGTAAAAACAAAATGGTTTACGCTTTTCATGGATGTTTGTTTATATTTTCTCATATCTGTATAGATATGAATTTGTAGTATAATTTTTACTCACTTGTTAATATTTATTTTTGCTAATAAAATATTGTTTTGAAAACCAGATTCCAAATGATCCATTCATTAACTAATACAATTGTAATCAATTATCACACACTTTGCATGCATTTCCAACAGTAAACTAGTATGAAATGTTTGGCTTATGTGTGGATTTTGTTTGAGGATGGTTGAATCCAACTCCCAAGCAGGAGTGTCTGGGAGTCCTCCCCAAGAGAGAAAAAAAAAAGTTGCATTTCGTGACATCAGATATTGCATTCTGAGACATATTTACACTTTAAATTAGGTCTATAATTAAGTCTAAATGCAAGGGTGTGCTAATAAGTACTTTGATGTTTTTGTGCAAGGTTGAAAAGAGAGGGAAGCATGCCCTCCCCCTCCTCCCTCGAGACACACACATACTCCCTCCCCAGGATCTGTGCCTGCATGAGGTTGCATGAGGGGAAACTTCATGGCTTATTTGAATACAACAACAGAAATAAAAATCTGGCTTGATAGTATAGTCTTACTATAAATAATCTACAACATAATCAAAATGTACTCCCCTCTCCCCTCCCCTCTCCCCTGGCTACATTCATACTGTAGGTCAAATAACACTCATGAGTGACATTCTTTAACATCAAATCAAACATTTCTTCCCTGAAACTTACTAGCGAAGCATAACGATAAGACAAAGAGTCAAGTAGATGGCTGTTGTGATGACGTAAGCGACCGGGCGGTTGTAGGACAGGATCAGACCTTGTACAGCTGTGCTGTGCTGACTGAGCAGGGCACTGCTAGATAAATTGGCTGCACCCAAGTCAGGTATGAATGTACCATAGAATAGCAATGTCTCTTCTATCCAACCCTGTAAATAATGTCAAGCAGGAAGTCAGTTGGTATTGTGATTCCTTGCCATACAACTTGCTTAAAGTTCCAAAAAGGAACTGGCTATTGTAGAGAGGGTTAAATACCAGAACAGATTCAGAGATTTTCTAGCTCCTTTTGTAGCTCACTCCCTTGTGGGCATCGACCATTGAATCCACTGGTAAGGATTTTACACAAAAATTTGTTTGATTCCAAAATGTTTCAATGTACTGTACCACCCATCCCTTTAACAATTGTTATTAATAAATGCGAGTTACATGACATATTTTATACAATGCAACCTACTGTCACAGCAAAAGTCACCTAGTATAATCACAGACGAAACAGGCAATATTGAGACCATTTGAGATTACCTATTGACCCCTTGAGCTAATTGCTGCCACCCTTGAAGCTCGGAAGTTAAAAACTAATAAGAGCCATTGTGAGTGGGTAGAAGCAACACTATTTGAAGCAGATTTTTATTTCCTGGATGACTATGTCTTGTTGAAGACCCATAGGGCCCCTTCACAAAACTGAACTGAATTTGATCAAACTATGTTCACTGAAAGAAAATCATGTGTAAAAGTAAGTTGGCCTGTCTGTATTCTCTGTGTGTATTTGTTCCTTCTGTTACTGTTACTTGTCATTCAGCCTCTGAAGAAGATCCTGCTAGGATCGAAACGTCAGGCCCTCTTAATACTTTTACACATTCTCTTACATAGGCTCTTTAGTGGAAAGCAGTTTGCTAACAGTTTTCTTTTTATTTAGAAATAAGTCCATCGTTTCACTTGGACTTTGAGAAGCATCAATGGTGGTGTGAGACCAGTTTTAACTGTTCCTAATGTCAGACCATTTCTTAAAACTTTTGGGGAGAATGATGCAATTTTACTGAAGTCAGAAATGAAATTAAAGGTTGATACATTACCTCTCCAGCCAAGAAGTTCTCCAAACAATGGCTAACGCTTCCATTGGTCTTACAGGTATCATCAATGGAGTTTACATATGCCAGGGCGCATTCTATAAACCAAACGACAACGATCGACTCACGTTAGAACTATGTACTCTTTTGGAGCACCTACAAACTATAGTTTATAATTCAGATACTAGATCTCATGGTTTAGAATATTCTTTAATGGTTCATCACAGTGAGAGCAATTTCCACTACAACACCCTCTTGCCCCCCCCCCCAAAAAAAACATTGCTATAATTACAGAGAGAGCACTATAACAGTGCCTTTTATTCAACCCCCCCCCTCCCAATGAGTACAACTGTCATCAAATTTCCTTCAAAAATACACAGTACTATCTGTGATTTATTTTGCTATGTCACAAAGTGCTGGAGTATTCCAGGTTACAGGAAGCCTAGAACTGCTACTCGAAAACTGCCAGCTGGTTAATGTTATTCTGCTTATAAAAGCCTGACAAGTACCTTTCAGAACATGATAGAATACTCAAGACCTGTGCATATTTTTCTGGAGGTAAAGAAGGGGGTAATAAAGGATTCAAGTAGTAAACGTTTGAGTCTTTCAGGCGTACGGCACTAACCATCCACTCCTATAACCCCTTCCCCCTGCCCCATAACCATCCACTCCTATAACCCCTTCCCCCTCCCCCATTCCCTAACTCCCAACTCTTCTTTTCATCTTTTCTTATTGCTGTTGCTTTGAGCAATGCACTAATGACTTACCATCATTCTGGACCTCATAGTACTCCCTAACTGCATCACTATCGAAGAAAAACTCTGGCAAAATCACAAAGGTGAAGAGGAGGCAGGCAATAATCAGATTGAGAAAGAACAACCATCTTAAGAAGACAAAGTATGACACTATTGCTATCCCAAAGTTGCCTGCAATGGATAGAAAAGTAACAGAAACAGATTTATATGTTAACAAGTTGCTGAAACCTTTTCAAGTTGATGTACAGTAGTTTGCATTAAAGGACAATAATCAACCAAAAGTGATTTTTCTTGACAAAATATTAGAAGGCAATAAAACAAATAAATAAGGTAAAAAACCTAAATAAGGTAAAAAACCTAAAGAGGGAAAAAAAAGAATGCAGGTTTATCCTCTTTACTGCCTTTTCTTTTTTGAAATATGTGTTTATAGATTTGTTAGAGAATTTGCCATTGTGACAGTAGGCCATGGTGGGAGTGAGAAATATGGACGTTTCTAGGACATCAGATTGAAACTAGAAAATGACTACCAAACATAGTAGTAAAGTTTAAAGCAGTTTGTGCAAATGCAACATTCTATCATACTTTGTAGAAAACAGAGGTATTTGCAATTCAAAGAAGAGTATGAAGAGTGATCCACTCATATTAATTATAATCCAGAATGAAAATGAGATTTTTATTGCACTATTTAGTTTATTATAATTAAAGACACTTTAAGTTAAGTATTAAACAATATCAAATAAAAAAAAAAGGGAAAACAAAAAATCAAAAGCAGGTGGGCTAGTACACCTACCCTACCTTCAACAGTCTTTATGGACGATCCCCAAAAAACAAACTTTTGACCGACATCCTTAACTTTAGATTTGAAGTTCTTCCAATCCTGTAAAATAAATATTGAATAGAAATGGTATGTAGGTAGGTATTGTACAAAACCATATTTCTAGGATTTAAAAACTTCATCAACTGATATTACTTATTCAATTTATCTAAATATGAAAAATTCATCAGATTGAACATGACGAAACATTCACCAACTAACGAATATTGTGATATTTGAAATCACATTTATTCATTCAAGTTATGCAATTGATAAGAGATATGAAAAATCAAATAGCTCTCCTTTATATATATAGCTCTCCTTTATATATTTAGCTCTCCTTTATATATATAGCTCTCCTTTTCATATATATATACTATATAGCTCTCCTCCGCATATATAGCTCTCCTTTATATATTTAGCTCTCCTTTATATATATAGCTCTCCTTTTCATATATATACTATATAGCTCTCCTCCGCATATATAGCTCTCCTTTTCTTTCCTGATTTATTAAAAATATATTTTCAATTATTCTTTCCATACCCTTTTCGTAGTAAAGATACAGGGTGACATACAATTTTATCTGCTTTGTTGTGCAACCTAAGGCAAGTACAGTATCTAATCTATAGTAAAATGGTAGTAATAGTAGTGATATATACCAAAATGAAGATTAAATTATGGAACTTTGGAAGTTTACAGTCTTATATCAAGGCCCATGCAATTCTAACACTTCTTAACAACAATTAACCCCTGGTCATTGCTAACTTGTCACATCCAAGTGTGAAGAATTCAAACAGTTGCTTCCAGGGGCACTACAGTCTACAGTGGACTGCCTGCTTGTCTCCTCTGGGAGACTTCCCATTGGGTGCAACCGCCACAAAGCAACACCAGCAACTAAATTACAAGTTCCCTTACTCAGATCCCTCTACATTGTAAAATAATGAGCTATTATTATTAAGAGAAACTGGACTATGAATGGTTTTGAAGTGCTCAACATTGCAAACAAGCATCTTGTGAGCAAAACACTGAGGAATACACTGGGAAACGTAAAAATTGGCTAACTTTTATTGATCTACTACATGGCAACAACAACCTACTTGCTGGGTGCTTGGATATGTAATACATATGGAAAGTGACATTATTTCTGTTCTTGTGTCTGCTCAGTTGTGTTTACATATTTTTGAACTATTCCAAACATGATTACCAATTAAAACAGTAGGTGAATTTACCTTTCTCCAGTCTTCACTTTTGTCCTTGTTATTAGTCGTATTCCCGACTCTCTGCTTCTGCAAGTATTTTGCCCTAAACAAGGATTTGGAATTAGCAAACAATTAGACAAATTAATTTCATTTTTGTCTTTCTTCAAAGCACTAGGTGCTAGTGAAAAAGAGAAACAGAGAGGTGTTAGTAAAATTTAATGTGGTATCATGGATATGTGAACCTGAAATGTGGCTGAATATATTTTAAAATGCATTCATGTGCACTGCAAATGTGGAAATGTCTTATTCAATTGAATATAGAAGCCAATTCAAAAGTTTGTAGACTGTTTTCTTTTAGGAGTGTGAGTAGGCCCATCGCTGAGTTAACAGCTCTTTCTGTTTGGAATTGTTATCACCATTCCTGTATTTAATTTTCACATGGCCATACAGCACATATTTCTCCTTGATTTGCTGAGATTTTACCAAAATAGTGGCCAATAGTATAGTCAGTATTGCTAATTTCGGAACACTGCGAATTTCGGACACCCCTAAGAAATGCACGATTTCACCATGACAACCTACAGGAAGAGCCAAATTTCACCAAAAAGTACGAAATGACCCGTGTGCAAGTAAATACTTACATATTTGTCAATAAAATGACGGAGATCTATGAAGTCTGTTATAATTACTGAAAGAGCAACTGCGCCACCAATTTTATCACCAGTGCCACACTGTGGGACTGTGTGTCCGAAAATTAGCAATACTCTAGCAAAGAAATACCAGTTCCACAATCACAAGAATCTTCTTGGAATACAACGTGAAAACAGTTTGCAGGAAAGAAAGTTTGGCCGTGTATTGTAATATAACACACTCCTCCCACCATATCAAGTATATTTTCAGGTGATTTATACCAGAAGATATAGTTTTGGGGTGTTTTAAGGCTTAGGTGTCCGGAATTAGAAGTGTCCATGCTACAACTATGTGGAAATACTACGTATGTATCCACATCAATGATCAACAGAACAGGTCAATCGAATTGGTGCAAGTACACACTACACAGATGATTATAAATAAGAATTATATTGTTTATGAGTCTTCAAACTTGCAATGATTATCTAGCATACGACTAATAATAGGTTAGGTTAAGTAAGTAATATGTATTTACAGTCGTTCCGAACGTAACTTGTAGTAAGCGCCTTAGCCATTGTTCAATGTACCACAACCCCACAACATTGCGAGCGCCAGCGCCAGGGTGCAGCCCATGGTTGCAGTTGCTATCCTAATCCTCCGAGTCCTAGCTTAGAGTAGCTAGATTCCACATGTGGGCAATATCTTAACAGACTGCCATCCGTTTGTCTCAACTGCCGTTCTTATCTGCTTCGTTCGATTATTATTCTAGTTGTTAAATCTCCACTTGATATGTTTAAATGACGTAAAGCACACGGAAATCCGGTAGTAGGGCTTCTTATAAACGTCCTAAACAAAGTACAAAATATTTCGCGCAAATAGACCTAACCAAAACAAACAAGCAGGTGCTACACAACAATAACAAATTGCAACTACAAGGACAGTTCCGTGAAAAAGTTAAGTTTAGCAGCAGGTTTGGATATGGTGGTATTACGGATGCAGCTAATAACCGGTGCATGAGTAATACCAGGGAGTTGTTCCATAACAACTCCCTGGTAATACACTGTGCGGCATTGAAAAAGTGGACATAGGCTCAAAAAATCGAGATTGTAATAACAGCTTGCAATTGGTGGCAATATGTTGTTGTTAACAAATTCAGGGTTATCAGGCGCGTAGCCAGGAAAACAGAAACTGGATATGTGGAATTTCATAATATATGCATTCCACTCAATAACGTACGTGGGTCGCGCAATATAGCACATACCACAACAACATACGATTATTGTCAAAAATACTTCCACAGGACTTGACCAGATTATTATCAGATTTTGTTGCTGTTGTTGTGTTAAAACATGTTCTAATGTAGGCGGGACTGCAGAAGTTTGATAATAATTTCAGGAATTGTTAATATGCAATGAATATGTAAATATGAATATGTAAATGAGTAAATTTATTCATGGTTTCGACCCCTTTGATGAACAATTTAAGTTAAGCCTTATACACTTGTATCAGCAACTTATATGCTTATATGGACATTTTGGAGTGGTCACTAACTGTAACGCGAGTCACCGTAACGCGTGTAACTAATTATAGGTAGTCATCCAAAATTCAGGTGTATTAGTACTGTATTAAAAATATTTTACCCATGAATAATCCAAGTTATACTAACGTTCTTTCATGTCGTCGGATTCAATTGTTTCCATGGTTATATGCCAATGGTTTTCAATGGATTTGAACCCGGATTCGTATACTAGTACTGTATTAAAAATATTTTACCCATGCATAATCTTTTATACTAACGTTCTTTCATGTCGTTGGATTCAATTGTTTCCATGGCTATATGCCAATAGTTTTCAATGGATTTGAACCCGGATTGTACTTGTCGATGCAATATAGGCTAGATTCACTAAGAAATTAGAATCGTACGAGTTGAGTCCTGTACAATTTTTTATTAAAAGAGATATCTGAAATTCTATTTCAGATATCTGAAATTCTAATTCAGATATTTCGAATTCAATTTCAGATGTATAGATACATA
>KN887861.1:4003-14479 GCA_000934455.1 Apostichopus parvimensis | reverse complement strand
TGACGATTGTACTTGTGTTTAGATTGATGTGATCTGAAAGAATGCTTCACATGCAGCCCTTAGCTGCTACCTTTCACTCATATTTTTCGTTTTACTTTTTCTCCTCAAAATAGATTTCTTTCGACCACAGATATTTTCTGTAACAACAGATCTCTGTGAACTTGTTTGTTTGCATCCTATTTCCAGAACATGTTCTTTTATCTTCTACTTTCAGCACCCAAGACAGATCTGCAGAATAGGCTTTTGTTTCATTTGTCTCAAAAGGTAAGCCTCGTACCAAGCGATTGTGAATATGCAGAGTAGATAGAAAGACGTAATTAGACAGCAGGTCTCCGACATTATGCCAAAAATTGGACAATTTTGAAAATGAGGCACTAGTTGGTGTTGTGGCCTCCTCTTCTTCTTTTTCTTCTTCTTCTGTGTCCCTTATATGTCGTAGTGCATTGTTTTTAGCGTATCGAAGAAGAAATTTTTCAAAACTACATTTTTTGATTACTTAAGTTATTTTTTTCTCCCCCTTTTTTCAGTTTAATGACGAGAAGCGATTGATGTCTTATCACCAAAACCTTCAAGATATGATCCCAGACCAGCTGAGCTTGGCATCTATACATTACCTTAGAAGTCACTATCAAGAAGCCATCGATATCTACAAGAGGATATTATTGGATAACAGGTCAGTTTGCGGTGTTCAGAGTGCTAGGGGTAGGGAAGGAGGGGAAGGAGAGTGAGGGGGAAGGAGGGGGAAGGAGGGTGGGGGAGTGATATATTGGGTCCATACTCATACTGGTATTCTAACGTAGCTGTCTATAATCATAACCACCCTCATTCACTGTTACCTGAACTCGTTCTTGGAGCATTTGTTAATCTACTATATGCATCAAGACAAAGGGCTCCTACCTGCACTGAGTGCCCTGTACCCTTACTTCCTGAAGCGAGGGCATGTCAGTTTATACTAGTATTCATATACGTATTTAGTATTAATGCATACAATACATACATAAATACATACATACACACTTAGTATTCATATATGTATTTAGTATTAATGGTGTTGTTCCTTACTCCCTTTAAGTGAGGGCATGTCGGTCTATACTAGTATTAATACGTATTTAGTATTAATGCATACAACACATACATAAATACATACAATACATACATACTTATGTATTTAGTAATAATGATGTTGTTCCGTACTCCCTATAGTGAGAGCATGTCAGTTTGTACTAGTATTAATATATGTATTTAGTATTAAAATGCTGTTGATCCTTACTCTTAAAGTGAGAGCATGTCGGTTTGTACTAGTATTCATATATGTACAGTATGTATGACTATGTCTGGAGACGTTATCCAAAAGGGTGCGCCAAACCCTTTAGTATGTGGATAACATCGAATGGTTGTTTTCATCTATCACTGTTTTCAGAGATTATCTGGCTCTCAATGTCTACGTGGCTCTCTGTTATTACAAGCTGGACTATTACGATGTCTCTCAGGAGGTATTAGCTGTCTACTTACAGCATTTCCCAGACAGTGCCATTGCTCTGAATCTCAAAGCCTGTAATCACTTTAGACTCTACAATGGCAAAGCTGCAGAGGTAAGGTTTACTGTATGCAGTCGCAATGTTCATTAACCTGTACCCCCACAGAGTATGTCATTGACTCAATTAACAAGGGAGGGTCCACCATAACTTCCCATCACCACAACTGTCCCCTCTCCCCATTTTGCTCCATCACAGCCCATGTGTCTGCCCCTGGCTCACAGAACTGTAGGGAGTCACAATAATATGACAAGGTTGAATCAAATAATTGCCCAGTGATTTTCATGACTCCATTTGTGTCGCTGACTGTACTGTAGAGTCAATTATCTGTACGAGGGGGGGGGGGGGGGGGGGATTTGACAAACTTGTTCGAGTTGCTCCACTTTAGAAATTTATTCACTTCGGTTCATGACTCGTTACAAGTCACAACATTCAGAATTGCTAAGAGACACACTAAAGTGAACTAGCCAAGCAGCTCACAAGGGTGTCCAAAACAATCTAAGATTCTTCTGAATCTCTCTCAACAGGCTGAGCTAAAGAATCTTCAAGATTTAGCATCGCCATCCTTTACGTTTGCACAAGACTTGATCAAGCATAATTTGGTGAGTGTTCAGTACTTTATTACTGTCTTTGTCATATCAACAATATTTATAATATATATTAATATTTATTGTTACTTGTTTGTACTCAAGTTGGGTATAAAGCAGTCCTTTTATCTTCATTTTGTGGGGGTTCAGAGATGATGGAGTATATTTGTTACTTCTGCATGTATCTACTTTTCCTACCCCTGCTCACAGTGACTAATTTTCTCGTAGTGAATCCCTCTTCTGGATACAAGTTCTTAGACATATATACGTGTCATACCACCTGAATACTCAGATCAGTATCTAGTTGTACATCGTTACGTTGAAACTTGCAAATGACATTAACGTCAGTGACAACACTTGTTATTTTCACCAACCATGAAGATATCAGAAATATGAGAAATGAGTGGTATGCCCACTATAGCATCATACTTTGACAAAATGGCAGGTTTGTCTCCTGGCATGAACTTTAGAACCATCATATATATCTCAAATGGAAGGAGGTTTTTGTGTTAGCTGTATAGGAGAATTGATCGTATTATTGATTATTGATTTATGGACATTTTAATATATAAATTTGACAATTCTTGAGATATTAAATGATTGTAAGTCAATAAACTAACAGCATATTTCCCTCCTTATACCATATACAGTACTTATGTGAAATACGATATGTGCTGCCAAGACAACTGCTTTAATTTTTTGTGTTTTTGTGTTTTTTATCTTTCCTTCTGCTCAGGTCGTTTTCAAGGGTGGAGAGGGAGCCCTTCAGGTGCTACCTCCTCTAATCGATGTCATTCCTGAGGCTCGTCTTAACCTGGTCATCTATTACCTAAAGCAAGGTCAATAGAAACCTTAATCATTCTATCTATCGCTCCAGGGGTTCGGGGGGGGGGGGAGGAGATGGGATTCTTTGATTGCTGTTCAGTTTTGTCCACAAAATATTGCTCGTTTTTCATTTTGTTTAGTTTATCTTATAACTTTCCAAACTGTTTGCATATAATGTTGATCTCAGGTGGAACCAAATGACAAGAAGAATGACAAACCAACTCAAATTGAGCTGGTATCCCTTGACACAAATTGTATTTTGCCTTGGATCTGATGATAACAATAGCAAACATTCACAAGAGGAAGCATTGGTCAATATTATGGTTGAGCTGTGCTGAATTTCTCATAATTTGTTTTAATTCCTTTTGACCTTTTTTCTCTTTTTCTGCGATGTCTGTAGACGATGTTAACGAAGCATATAACTTAATCAAAGACTTGGAACCCACGACACCGCAGGAGTACATCCTAAAAGGTGTGGTGAACGCTGCCCTCGGCCAGGAACAGGGTTCGGTATGTCAGTTGTGCATTTATCATCACTCAATAATACATGGTAGTGTGTAGTTCACTTTCCATGGGGGGATGGCCACTAATGGCGTAGGTGTGATGCTTCTAAACAGTAGAAAACATGCCTCCCAACGGAGATGGTTTTAAGAACTCTAGTGTTAGTTGATTGATGAAAAGCATTATTAACTCAGCTCACATCTCTGTTGACTAACTTGTAATAGACTTCAGAAAGTCCTGTGAACTACAAGTCCTTCTGGCAATGGAACTATCCAGTCATATAATGTTGAAATAGTGAAATAAAAAAATAAAATATAGAAGCTTCTACAGGTCTAAGCAGAGCGTTGATCAGTCCGAAGTGAAACCTCCAGAGGAAGTGAAAAATAGACTAAAGTAGATTTGAACAGATTATTAGGTTTTGAACTGGAAATGCCAAAGTTAATAAAGAGTTTAGACTGACTGGGAAACGTCGACTTAAAGATAAATTGATACATACAAATATCGTTAAATCTTTCTCTTATATTTTTGTCATTTTTTTGCTCTGAGCATATTCTCTTGCTTACAACTTTAAATTCTTTCATATATAAAGAATTGTTATTTTAGTCTCAAATAAATGCTTTTGTTTTGAAACTATTTTTGTTGTTGTATCAGAACACTACAACACTGCATTACTTGAATAGCTCCATCACATTAATTTAAATGACATAATGGCAATCTTGTGTGCATGAACTCTTTGACATTTCACTTCATCTTTAAAATGCTCATATTTAACACTCATATACATATAGAGTTAAGATGCTTTACCCGTTCTACGTACTTTTAGCAGCAATGTTACTTCTTGTGTAGTTTAAACACTAAACTCAATATAGCTTCTTTTCTTTCTTTATCTCTCTCTCACAGAGAGAACACTTGAAAATTGCTCAGCAATATTTTCAGCTTGTGGGTGGATCCGCAAGTGAATGTGGTGAGATTTTTGTTATTCATTTAGAATTTAGATTCATTAAGAATGACGACAAACACTCTCCTGCGATTAAGGTGCTAAGAATAATGCATGTAAACTCACTCGGAGGTATTAATTTGTGAGAGGGAGTAAACAAACCTTGTAAACTATCGAAAGCATGTGGAATGGAAAGTGTTCAAAATAGTGTGTATGTGACCTTACGTATCATCAGCCCAATCTTTTATCGAAATAAGGATCCTGTTGATGGCATTTTTTAATACTGTCAAGATATTTAACGGGACGTTAGGCCCAAAAATGGTTTCTTCTGGCATCTGTTAAGCTTTATTCCTACCAGGATTGCTGGCTGTTTGCAGGGTCTTTAACAAAAGTAAAGATTCTGTTACCATGGAAATATGATAGCAGACAATGGCTTTCAGACTGCTGCTTCTTGGAATTTCTCTATGATAAAATGTCTTTTCATGTTCTTTAAATTCAAATTTATTTTCTCATCTGTACACAAAAGTCAGTACAGGGTGTTTGGAATACTAAATTACCTGTACACACTAGAAAGGACGACACAAATGGGATTAATTGAGTGTAATGGCTGTGAGTAAAATATACAGGAAGAAAGGTATTAATTAAGGATAATGGCCGTGATTAAAAGATACCAGAAGAAAGGGATTAATAAGCGTAATGGCCGTGAGTAAAACATACCGGAAGAAAGGGATTAATAAAGTGTAATGGCCGTGAGTAACACATACAGGAAGAAATAGAAAGATACACTTTTAAGAGAAACAAGGAAAATGTAGAACACAGAGATACATGAAAAACACTGTGAGAGCTTTGTGCCAAACTATTTACAAGATAAGATTTTCCTAATATTTTTGGGAACTGCTGAAAGTATCAGCATTCATTTTATTCAATAACAATTGTTTATCAACTAATTTGGTACTGCATGAGCAATGATAGTATTTTTAAAACTTTTACTTTTCTCTAAAAGTTTAGTTTAGTATCTATTGTTTTGGCCACGTATTAACGATCTTATCGTCATTTCATTTCCATTTGAAACAAGACCCAATTTATAGTTAATTGTTATTATGGTATTTGTTCCCTTTCTTTTTACAGATACGATCCCTGGAAGGCAGTGTATGGCATCCTGTTTCTTCATCTTAAAGCAGTTTGAAGATGTTTTAATTTATCTTAATTCCATCAAGGTAGGTTTGGTTTTTATATTAATTCAACTTCGTCAGTCATATAGTGTAGTATAGTATAGTGTTTTAAGCTTCAGACTTTTTTATTTCATAAAGGTTGATTATAATATTAATAAAACCTCCAACTTTTAGGTGTGATATCCATATAATGGTTTTAAATGTACAAACAAATTAATGTTTAATTCATTATGCTATAACAAATGATTTCTTCCCTACAGTCCTATGGTTATTTGTCAACCCCAATAATCTTACCAATACTTTGAAGTGCATTGAAGTAAATAATTATGATTGAGACATGAGGTATACTTAAGTAAAGTTAGTAATAATGCAATAGAGGAATATGTGTGTAATACATCTATTTCATCTGTTACAATTTTTATGAACATTTTTTTCTATCTTTTTTCCCCCTGTAGAGTTATTTTTACAATGATGATTCCTTCAACTTCAACTATGCCCAGGCCAAAGCGACAGCAGGAAACTTCAAGGAAGCTGAGGAGGTAAACTGTTTATAAAATTAATAAAAGACCAAACATGAAGGATGGTAGGGGCAATCTTCTTGACCTAGCTGGTTTAAATTGATTTTTACGACTACATTAATTTTAAATATTACATGTGGTATTCTCTTCGGCTAAAAATCTTTTTTTTTTCTTTTTTCTATTAACATTCTTTTCTCTATTTTGTCTTCCCATTGTCCCTTGTTTAGATTTTGCTGTTAATTCAAAGAGAGAAACTAAAGGTTGACTACACCTACCTGAGCCTGAGTGCTCGCTGCTGTAAGTAACTCAGAGATTTAATGTGTAACCGAGGAACCGTTGACCGTCTTAAGAAGAATAAGTGGGAAAGAAATGACTTCTCATTGGTGGTTTTGTTTTCTTTGTAGTCATGTACATACAACAGTTAGAAGTATGGTCTAGATATGAAGGTTTGATGATTGCATGGCACCTTGGCATACTGAAAGTTTGATTTACTTTTTCCATTCCTTCCAACTCACCCTCCCCCCCCCCCCCACCCAATTACCAGGGTTGCATCCTTTGCTTGCAATGGACTCTCATACAAGTTTATATGGAAGAACTGGCCAATCTATTGTGGGACCAGGTTGTTCACCCCAATACCACTCAACCCCTTTTCGACTAACCTGCTTAGAAAAGATACAAAATCCCTCCCCAGCCCCCTTTATAAAATGTTTTCTGAGAACTATGCCATGGTTCTGTAAGCAATTTTGAAATGATTATTTACACCTTACCCGAATACTTACGGACGATTGTTTTCTTGGCAGTAATAATGAACCGTAAACCACGGCTGGCTTGGGAGGTTTACCTGAAGATGGAGACATCGGGGGAGTCTTTCAGTCTGTTACAACTGATAGCGAATGACTGCTATAAGGTACTGTAAATGCTCTGTCAACATTTAACAGGTCTCTGGCTGCTGCACAGAGGTAGCTGGCAGTCTGTGTTATTCCAAACAGGTTGATTTCAGTAAAGAGGAACTAGAAGGGCTTACTTTAAAAAAAACAAAGCAAATTTTGACAAGAAAACTACTTCATATTTAATAGAAATTATCTTTGATTGCTTGAATGGTCTTCGGCAGTCAAGCAAGAGGCTTATCTTGAAGATCTCCATCCCCTCACAGAAACAGTATTGCTAGACTGCTAATTACATTCAACCTAAGATGTGTAAATTTGATTGGCCAACTACATATCTTCGTTTGGGACACCTTCAACGTCTCACAGGGACATGCAGTAACTCTTTAAGCTGTAACTTTTGTGCATGTAGCAATACTGCTAGTCACAGTTTTAATTTAGATGTTATCGCTCAACCCTGCTTGAATATTCTTCTTCCTCCTTTCCAGATGGGACAGTTTTACTATGCTGCCAAGGCCTTTGATGTGTTAGAGAGGTTGGATCCTAATCCAGAATATTGGGAAGGCAAGAGAGGGGCCTGTGTTGGAGTCTTTCAGCAAATCATAGCAGGTCATGAACCAAGGTAAGAACAGACTCTTTTTAAATTATTTGTTACATTTGAAGAAGGTAGTTGTATTTGCAACTTATGTATATGTACGCATCTATCAAAGCGAAAAAACAAGAATGGACGACAATGCTAGAACTAGACTATGGACTCACTGCACCTCTGGTCTTTAGAGGGAGGTATTACTGTAACTTACGCTAGTATCTGTGTGAGCTGTCTCGACTATGTGTACGAGTACGAATCTATCAAAGAGAACACAAGAATGGACGACTATGCTAGAAATAGACTATGGACTCACTGCACCTCTGGTCTTTAGAGGGAGGTATTACTGTATCTTACACTAGTCTCTGTGTGAGCTGTCTCGACTATGTGTACGAGTACGAGTACGAATCTTTCAAAGTGAATACAAGAACGGACAACAATGCTAGAATTAGACTATGGACTCACTGCACCTCTGGTCTCCAGAGGGAGGGACTGGGTCTTTCTCTTTGACCTTTCTAATTATGTTTGACAGTAAGGGAACTGATATACCCTAAGGCTCTTCCATATTCTTGGAATGGCACATACGACCTCCAATTTCTTTCATTTTTGATTTTCGCTGTACATTTCGGCAGGGAGACACTGAGAGATATTCTACAGATCCTTCGGAACACAGGAAACCCGCAGGTTGAGTACATCATCAGGGTAATAAAGAAGTGGGCCAAGGACAACAGAGTACCCGTTTCATAGTACCCTTTACCAAACTGCCGGTAACCTTGATGATGGATTAACTTTTCTCGGCTCTAGATTGTAAACTATTTTCGAAAAGGAAAAGATTTCCATTTTTTGGTATTGTCTCTCAAGGAATAAGTCGTATTAGAGGGTTCCATTCCCATGGTTCTACTGAGCCTGTTAAATATTATTATATATATATTTATATATTGAAAATGAGTCGCTGAAAAGTGAGTGAAGGATACTTAAGTGAATACCAGAGTCATATCATAATCACTGGTAGGGTTTCATTTACCAGCAATTTTTCTGAAATTATCCATTGCAAGATAAAGTTTTTTTCTTAAGTGGTTGTAGCAACACTTAAGCAATGTTCATAGTAGGTAAATGCTGACCTAGCATATATACCATAAGGCAGTGGTGGTAATAATATTGGCTCGGTCATTCAGGTCTGTAATGAAGCAAACTTGAAAACAGGATGGTATTCGAATCCAACCTGCTTTGGTAGAAAAGTTGTCTGAAATGTTCAAAATCCTTTGGAATTTTCTTTGTCTCTTAAAGCCAACCAGCCTCCTCTATCTTAGTCCATTTACTATTTTTACTCATCTATGCAAGGATTACCCTGAGTGAGACAAGCATCCTATAATTTAACAATACAATGCTAGATATCACATCTAGTCTGTTCTGTGTGTACACACCAGGTCCCACATTAACATCCTCAAAGACCCCTCAGCATCCCACAAAAAAAACCTGCAGATCTCCATAGGATACAGTGCAAAGTCTAACAAAGATACAGGAGTTTCAAATATATTCCGCCAATCTATGAACTGAGCACCAAGATTGTATTATATCTAAGGGATTGTTTATCACTCCATTACAAATGAAACAGACGTAGCTAAAACCGTAGAGACAGTATGCCAAATATGAGTTATTCAATAGACTGGCAGATTGATTTCTGGCCACCACTACTCAGTCCTCTGTTTTTCCTTTGCCATTCTCTCTCTCCACCTCCACCCACCCACCCCCCCCCCTCTCTCTCTCTCATATGCTATTGGCATCTTTTTTATGGGACATTCCAGGTACATCAGCTTTATTAATGAGTAAGGATTTTTGCATTTTAAGAAAGCCAATCAAATCAATCACATATCACTAGAAACCACACTGACCAGTGACTGCCATCCATGCTTGATCCCCCCCTCCCCCTCCCTCCCCTTGCATAACTGGTGAAGTAAACCTACCTTTTCTACAAGGTCAAATTTTCATTTAAATATGTACTTTTAAATAAACATGATAAATAGAAAATCCTAAATCTACACACTGGATCACCTTGAAGAAGTTTGTATTCATGTTGTTTTTTAAAGTTTGTTTCTGAATTGTGGACATACCAAGAAGCAAATATATATTTTATTTCTAGCATACTTATTTAATGTTATTTTGAGTTTGTGTTTGCGAAGAAATGGTCTCCTTTAAAGGTTGTCGAAACCAGATGGTTTTCGGAACCTGATATTACAGAACTGGCGAGTTAAGACCGTACTTACTTAAAGTCACACATGAAGGTTAAAAAATATTTTTGTTTTGATATTTATGCCTAGTATGTGACAATTGATTTGACTAGGTGTACTATGTGCTTCATATGAACCACGTTGATGTAAGTTAAAGAAGATACATCAGAGAATAGCACGACAATATCTTGCTCAGCTTATTCTCTTGTTAATGTGTCCGACCTAGCCTGTACATAAATGGAATAGTACCATTAAATTGTATACATTTATAATATTGTTGTAGAAAATAAAAAAGAAGTAACATTTTATTAAACTAAAACAAATCTGTTATTTTCGTTGTCTCTTCTCTTGTGTCTCTTCTCTTGCCTTTATTTGAATATAAAACAACAGATGTGCAATTATGCAGTATCCGATTCCTAGACACGTACACCTGACTCTATGTCAACCATTACCAGTAACATGCATGTAGGGACAATATTGCTCCGACTTGAAATTTTTTGAAATTTTAAAGAAACGCCCCACTTTGCAACATTTTCCGTATTATTTATAGTGGTAGAATCCTGGTGAAAATTTAACAGCACATGACAAGCAACATCATGTCCAAAGATATGTTCGTGATATGAAGTTATTTGTCGAAATGATTTTTGGTTCCTTGCTTTAGCAAAAGGAACCTATGTAGTCAGGTTGGCGTGTGTCTGTGTGT
>KN887858.1:28877-42332 GCA_000934455.1 Apostichopus parvimensis | reverse complement strand
AGTAAGTACATTTTGCTCACTTAAAATTTTTATAATTAATTTTTTTATTATTCCTTATTTTTTACTGTTCAAGGGGGCTCACTGTGTACAAGATGCCCTAATCTGACGCAGAAAAAAAATACTCATTTCATACTCTTTGAGGAGTATACACTTTTAAGTTCATGGATACCTTTCATTACAAAACATTACAATATTAAACCCATAGCCACACATTACAATACTAAACCCATAGCCAACCAGGGTTGTTCCTGATTGACAGCAAATACCATCTTCCTGAAGAAGGTGGCCAACTGTGTACAAAATGAAAAATTGATTTGCCTATTTGAGGCAAAACTTCAGGATCAACCGTGACTAGATTCCCCCATTGTGCAAATCCCTCAGCCTGAATTATTCTGTACAGTACAACTGATGGGTAGTGTACTGTCACAAGCAAATCTACAACCAGGTCCTTTTCTTCCAAAAGTTTGGTGTCATCGATCAATTCAAATTTCCATATTCAAATGTCCCAGGGGTTTGTAAACATAGCTTAGCCACTTATTCTGAGCCGGACTTGTACAGCAAGGTGGGAAATTTTAGTTTATTGCCCCATTCAGCAAGTCCTACTAACTATGAAAATCACTTTTAGAAACAGCAGTTTATAAAACTAAGCATAAGTGAGGGCGCTATTCACTTTCATTTTAACACTAGTTCTATTTTCCCACTCAATAACAATAAATGCTAACATGGGATGGGATGATGATATTGATGCAAGTGGAGGTAAAAAGATTAAGTTTTGTGGCAGACTAGGTAAAAATAAACCAAGGGTAGAAGAGGGGAGGGAAAAGGGGCAGAGAGGGGGGGGGATGGGTGGTGGGAGTTTGGTAAGTACCAAGTATTTACAAAATGTCAAGGTTCATCTGTTCAGAAATATCTGTATCTTCATTAATTCAGTAATGTGATCATCTTCACATCAAACTATTTGTTTTTAATCACTGCTGGTACTAAAATTATGTTTCTCTTCTGTTGTAAAGCCGGTCTTATGTAATTGCTTGAAACTTATTTTCATATAATTGTTTTCATCTCATAGCAAAGCTGTAATTGCAAATGTTACTATCGGTCATCACTGCTGTTTAAATGAGCTAGTTTTCGACAGTAGTATAGTAATCATCATTTTATAAATGGAATTGAGAAGAAGAATTTGGGAGTAGTATAAATTTTTGAGTATCTTAAGTATTTGTACAATGCATAAAACACAGAGGTTAAAATTTAACCTGCCATTTTGGATCCGCTGACCAAAGCCTCTTCAACATCTCTTGCTGCCAACCCACCCAGCCCCTCTCCCCCTACCCCTTCCACCCCCTCATACACTCCTTAAATCCCCAACATTATCACAGCACCAATAAACACTGCCATGAACATTTCTATAGTCTTTTTCCCCAATGGTACCAACTGGTGAAGAGAAAGGGTGTCATTAAAATATCACCAATTAAAAACTATTTTTAAATCGATATGGATGCTATTCCCCTTTCGATATCCACAAAGACGTATGAAAAGCAATACTTCTTTCTCTGAGCCGTTACCTAAAAGTACTCCACATTGCTACAATACTAAACAGACCCTTTTGATAGAGAAAGCACTTACAGTGTATTCTGTTTTTTGCCAGCCATCTGTTTGAGTTAATCGGTGATCCGATATCTCCGTTTCCGAGAAATCCGCCCGTAATTTCGATTTCTGTTTTAACTTGAAACGTGTTTTTCTCTTTTGCTGAGTCAGACAATCACGTTGTTTCGCGTCGGTTAATTAATTAATGAAGAATGCGAGATCAGCTAGTTTTTACTTATATAGATAGGAGGTAAAAAAACCAAAACACAATTGCTCACAAATCAACAATGGATATTTGACTAAGCTCACGTGCATAAATCAAATGAATGAATATTCAATGGCTGTGGTTCTCAGATTAGTATCAAGTACGTACAAACTTTTTGCCATTTATTGAAAGTTTGATATTAGTAAGAAAAAAAAATTTGACATTGTCCAATGACTGAACCACATTGTCACCAGATATTATTATCCGATTTCATCAAGAAACTAAAAAAAAAAAAAAAAAAAATTGCTCTAAATAAGTTTTCTTCAAACGCTATCATATTCCCCCCATCAAAGTTGAATACTATTAAAAACTCACATTCATGGTTATTTTTTCATGAATATTCATAGGGATGTAAATATGTTTTCTCTCTGGTCCACCATTCAGTCCATATCTATTTCTCCCTTTTCTGCGAGTTTCTCGTCAAACTTGTCCATCTCCAGCATCGCGGCCGCAATCTCCGACTCCTCTTGGCCGTCGTCGTAGCTGAAGGAGAAGCAAATGATCGAGACAGGTCTTTATCATTCCTCGAAATTGAACTCTTTGTGAAATGCTTGTTTTTTTAATAATATACTGTAATTTCATGGCTTACTTCCAAGGACTTGTACTGACAGTATGAGCAGTGTGGATGTCTTGTTTCTATTCAAAGAGGTTAGGAACTGTTCATACTGTCAGTACCAGTGCTCTTGCAGCATGATACATAGGACAGTATAGAGTGGTATTAGCATTAGAATCAGATAAAGCTTATGAACTGTTCATACTGTTAGTACAAGTGCTTTGAAGCATGATATGATAGGACAGTATAGAGTGGTATTAGCATTAGAATCAGATAAAGCTTAGGAACTGTTCATACTTTTAGTACCAGTGCTTTGAAGCATGATATGGTAGGACAGTATAAAGTGGTACTAGCATTAGAATCAGATAAAGCTTAGGAACTGTTCCTACTGTCATTACCAGTGCTTTGAAGCATGATATGATAGGACAGTATAGAGTGGTACTCACAGGCAGAGGAAGAGGGTTCAGTCTTGAATTGTGGGGTGGAGGGGGGTGGGGGGGGTGTGTCTGCATGCGTCTTTGATTTGTGGAGACAAACCATGACGTTACCTCAAGACTCTCCCTCAGATGGATCTCTGTGCTATTCACGGCCATCATTTCCAGTATTCGAATGTTGTCGGAACAACAGGGCATCGATTTATTACAATTGATTAATTTTCATTTAATATTTGCGACAAAACGGCGATGTTGAAGAACAAAAGGACATTGCTTTTTCATTACAACAAGGATCCAATGGGCACTATGGTTCCTTGCTTAGTGGAATATTAAAGTGTTGTATGTCATCACCCAATATCATAATAATGATGCCCACATCTACCAGCTATTAACCCAACAACTGTATTCCAAGTTTGGATATCATCTGATTTAAGGTTGTGGAGTTATTGCCAATTTTAACATATTTGTCCCTCCCAAAGAAATTGGGCTCCATAAAATTTTGCTCGTTTGAGGTCCCAAAATAAGCTGAAAGGAAGGCTGTCGGTGCATACTTCCATGGTAACGATAGTGGAATATTTCCCGTTTCCATTGTAAACTATTGCAGTTTATGTTTACATACGCTTTTTAAAGGGGTCATACCATTCATTATTGAGGTCCAATGTTGTAACATCCTCCTTTACTCTGTACACACCAAAGCAATCACTTTTGAACATTTACCCAAAAACTTGGCAATTTTTTGGGTTTGTAAAGGTTCGCTAGTCCATAGTGAAGTAAAGGATCTTTATAATCGCCTTTTCGTCAATTTTTCCACTTTTCATTCAATGGGGCTGCAATAAAACCAGAACTGTCCGACTTATTCACAGCACAGCGTAACAAGAGACACCCCATTTCTCAGACCCAGTGCTGGATGAACATGCCCTGGAGCCCTCGGAATCCATTTTGCCTGCCCCCCTCCTCCCCTATTAAGTTTTGCAGGCACACAACCCGACCATAGAAAGGTTTTGTGTGTCTTGCTTGCAGGCATTCTCTGAGGCCCCTTCACCTTGGTGGACCCTAGACACATGTCTCGTCTGGGTTATCTGACAATTAGGGATCGGTGGGACCCTACGATTCATGAAATAAACCAGTTAAACCCTTAATTCATTGATATTAATTAAACTGAACACAGACTGATGTGTAATATGTGTAATGTATATCTACCTATCCTCTTCTGGTACTGGTCTTCTCACGCTCTGAGAAATCGCTTCTTTCTGTTTGAAAACCGAGAAAACACAAAGAAAGTAGGATGCAGTTCGTGTGAATGGAACTATAAAGGGTTTTCATGATTAATATAATGTGTTCAGTGAAAATAAACAAATCTGGAATAGTTGGACAAGTCCAGAACCACCAGCCAGAACTAGATGGGAGGCCGTCCAGTTGTGAGAAAAAAGGTGTGACTGGAACTGTATAGGACTTTTTCAAAAGTGTATGATATAATATGTTCAGTGAAAATAAACAAATCTGGAATAGTTGGTCAAGTCCAGAACCACCAGCCTTGATGGGACCGAAAACTGTCCAGATATGCAAAGAAAGGCTGTACAATCCAGTTATCTATACAATAGTGTAGCTGAATGTACTTGATGATAGAAAATATTAAATACTGTGGTTAGACTCTAAAATATTGTACTGTGAAAACACTGAACCGTACAGTAATATTGTACTGTGAAAACACTGAACCCTACAGTAATATTGTACTGTGAAAACACTTAATGGTACAGTAATATTGTACCATGAAAGCACTGAACAGTACAGTAAAATTGTACTGCAAAAATACTGAACCGTACAGTAATATTGTTCCGTGAAAACACAGAACAGTACAGAAATATTGTACTGCGAAAACACTGAACAATACAGTAATATTGTACCATGAAAACACTGAGCATTACTGTAATATTGTACTGTAAAACACTGAACAGTACAGTGATATTGTACTGTGAAAACACTGAACAGTACAGTAATATTGTACTGCAAAAACACTGAGCAGTAATACTCCATCTCTTTGTTTGAACAGTGCACTAAATCATATTGGAGGAAGGGGGAGGGTTTGGTAAGGATATTGGATTGGGAAAAGGAGTTGGAGGAGGGACAGGATAGGTGGGGGGTTGGGTCTTAGTCTTACCTTCTTCCGTTCCTCTTTCTGTTGTCTGAAGGTATAAAGAGTCTCTTGCCTTTGAATTGCCTGCAGCAGAAAAGAACAGTAAAAGAAAAATAACAATGTACCATTGTGAGATCCAAGTCCATAATAAAGACAGTTTGAATAAACATAGGGTTTCTAGTACCCAACAACAAGAAAAAGAAAAGTTTTTTACCTTCACAAAACCTATGGATATCTTTATCATACGTAATAAGATCAGTATGAAGTGCTTGCTAATATTGTCAGCTGGTTGGTTGATCAGGTATTGACACTATCCAATCAGGAAGCTCAACCACCATTATTTTACTGGGAGGGGGGGGGGAGGGAGGGGGAGGATTAGATTTTATGTTAACCAGAGGAGAGGTTGCCTTTCCCCTTTTGGAGAAAATTGGTAAAATGGAGGGTGCATGGATGCAGATTGGTGCTTTTTATGGCAAAGTTTGAAACAATGTTAAAGAATACATTCATAATATACAAAAGAGATATCTCCCTGCGAATTTCAATGGTACTTTTAGGTTTGAATCTGTTAAAGTCCATAGCTCAAACACTAGTAACAAAAACCGTTCTACTTGTATTCATACTCACGCTGTTGTACTTGTACTGATATACCAATAAGGTATTCTACTTGTATTTATACTCATGCTGTTGTACTCAGTCTCATAAACCTATGGGTATGCTACAGTACTTGTAATATCACCATGCTGTTGTACTCGTTCTGATACTTAAGAGAATTCTACTTGTATTCATACTCATGCTGTTGTACTTGTACTCATATACAGATGGGTATTCTGTTTACATGTTCAAAATATAGAAATAGATATCTCCCTGAGATTTTCAATGGATACTTTAGGTAAGTTTAATTTTTATAAGTCCATAGCTTGAACAACAGAAACCAGGAAAAAATAAACTCCATTAGGGAAAGTTGGTGCTGATGTTTACAATAGAATGATTTTCCCCTTCTCATCGGTGTAAACATCTGAAATAACCTTACCAACTGTCCAAGAGATCGCAAATCCATTTTACGTCTTAAACGTCTCGTTTAAATTGACATCATCTCGCGGTAGGATAAACAGGGGGGGTTTAAGACCACTTAAGACTCTAAAGTCACCGGAATTCATCCAAGTGAGACAAGACACTCAGGAAGAGTAATTAACTGTATCACTCTTGTATTTGTTAGCAGGGTAGCGACCTATCACGTCACTTACTTTTACTGGTTTTAAAATTTAATTAATGATGTTTATTAATCAAGACATGTGTCTTGGCTATTTTCGGCCACCCATCTGGTAGTTTAGACCACCCTGGTACTAATTTCGACCACACTTCCATTGATTCTATATCAAACGACGGCAGATACAACCATGAGTGGTATGGGGTGGGGGGGGGTGGAGAATGTGACAATTTTTAATTTGCTAGCAGTATCATTTCGTTCTAATAGCTAGCACTCCATAAACTAGACGGTTAAGTGGTGTGCAGCAATAACAGGAACACACTCATATCTCCCACTTTCGCCGGTTCTGCTGAGTACTTCAAGTGCACCAAACTGTGAAATCTACATATCAATTCTTCAGATGGGAACTTTTAGTGAATTACAAACAAATCCATCATCAGATCTTACTGTAGAACATATTCAGTAATCTAAATACTGGTTTAAAACCCTCACAACGGCACCAAATTTGTTTTTAGCAGATGTTTGATGTTTAAGTTGACGAACCAAACTGAATGGAAAGGGCGGTCGAAAATATCATGTTAATGAAGAGATGGTGTGGTTTTCGGCCTACCTTGTATTAGAGTGACACCAAAATTTATTAGGGGCAATTTTTTCACTATATTAATATCTGTTAATACCCCCAATAACAACGAGAAATCAACCTAGCTATTAAGGCCGGTTTTAGTTCCCTCGTGCTGTGAAATTTTATGACATACTGAAGCGTCTGCTGCAGCGTATAGACCCCTTTAATAAATAACGGCCTTTTCCCCAGGAATTTCTCCTTTCACTGAATGCAAAAAAAAATTTTTTTAAATCCTTCAGAGGTAGCCAATCCAACGAAATGTGGTCTGTGACACTGATAGTACATTAACTAAAGATGACAACATTGGTATGAACACAATTTATGCACACTGATTTGAATTATTCGATGGAACTGGTGAGGCTGACTAAAACCACCTGGGGGTCTAAAACTCCCCAGCTTACCTTAATCGAGCCGTGGTTTTCCATTCTGTAGCTAATGGTTGCTTTTATATTTTCGTGCTTCCCGATAGGCTTGTGCTTTTTTTCTCCTTTCTTTTATGCCCTGTACCTTAAAGTACATTTGCTTTTGCATATTTTTTCTTTTGTCGGGGGGAGAGGGGGGGCAGGGGGAGAGGAGGGGACTACCTTTAAAAGCACCAGCTTCCCCAGGCCACTCCAATTATTATACTGGTACATATCTACATACAGTACCGTAAAGATGAATGTTAGAGTGAAAATACTAATTTATATACTGAAAGCTAAATTAAACCGTTTCTGTTCCGATCCTCGACGTACAATTACCTTTTGTGTGAGCTTAATGCTCTCCTCATACATCATCTCACCGTGGGCTCTCGAGAGGAACTGGTCCAGCTCTGTGAACGAGATAGAAAGAATGGATGCGGAACGTTTAACACCGCAACATCAACGATGGAGAAAAGAAAATGTCTCAAAAGTCTGAGGTACCCTGATAAATGCTTTTATAAACATTATGACAAAGAGCCGAGGTAATTTAAATTAAACTGGTTATTGTGAGGTAACTGGTTTCAATTCCATTCAGGCCAAAGATCACAATGTTTTTTTTTGTTTTTTGTTGTCAGACTTGCATAAATTTTGAGAACTGTTAGTCAGCAGTTACACATGCTGTAAGTACTGTCCGACTGTCAGTATCAAATCAGGGCGTGGAGACGTTTGCTGTCAGGGATTGTGGGTAAAATGGTACATTCGAAACCATTTAGAAAGAGCAGTGCAGTATTGTATACTCTGGAAAGGAATGACCATTATAAATAAGACATATTCACATGCATTTAAACTTTTTCTGATGGATTATTAGTGCCGTGAAGGGGGTTGATGCAACTTGTGTGTTGTAATTTACTTTATGATGTGTATCTTAAATGGGTTGGTAAAAGTTCTGAGGAACCAGGGGCAATTTCCATATATAAGTGATCTATGTAGATGATGGCGACATTTTGTTATGTATTATGGCATATACATGCATTTCTGGCCAAAAGAATTAAGACATATTGTATAGAGAGACTTCAGGTGCAGTATTGGGTTGTAATATACTGCTCTTAGTAATATGTATTTTAAATGGGTAAAATTCTGAGGACACAGGGGCAATTCCCATACATAGAAGTGATCTATGTAGATGATGGCGACATTTTGATATGTATTATGGCATGTACATGCATTTCTTGCCAAAAGAATAAGACATATTGTTTTGAGAGACTTTAGGTACAGTATTGGGCTGTAATATATTGCTCTTAGTAATATGTATTTTAATTGGGTTTGTAAAATTCTGAGGAAACAGGGCAATTCCCATACATAGAAGTGACCTATGTAGATGATGGCGACATTTTGATATGTATTATGGCTTGTACATGCATTTCTGGCCAAAAGAATTTAACACATATACATATTGTATAGAGAGACTTCAGGTGCAGCTTGTGGGTTGTAATATACTGCACTTTATAATATGTATTTTAAATGGATTTATGAAGAAAATAAAAAGGGCACTTCCCATGTAGTAGAAGTCATTTATGTATATGATGGCGACATTTAGTTTAATTTTACAAAGAGACTTCAGGTGCAGCTTGTGGGTCGTAACATACTGCACTTTATATAATGTATTTTAATTGGGTTTGTAAAATTCTGAGGAAACAGGGCAATTCCCATACATAGAAGTGATCTATGTACATGAGGGCGACATTTTGTTATATATTATTGCATACTACAAACACACATATTGTACAGAGAGACTGCAGACCGTGCAGCTTGTGAGTTGTAATATACTGCACTATATATGTATTTGAATGAGTTTGTATACAAGGCACTTCCCACATAGTAGAAGTAATGTACATGATGGCCACATTTTGATATGTACCGTGGCATATATATGCATTTCTGTTGGGAAAAAATCCACACGTACAGTACTGTACAGAGAGACTTGCAAACTAATTTCAACTTTTGCTACTGCTAACTTCCTGTTCTGTTGCTAGGGTCAAAGATCATGAAAATCTTGTCATGTGTGCAAAAATTAGTTGTGCAAAATTGGTCTCAAAGGGGAACTGGATGAGTCTTAGCATATTCTTCAATTTTTTGTGTGATTAATATCAGTTAGCATCATCTTTAAGTGCAAAATTGATGTATACATAATATATGTATATATGTACATATACATACATGTATATACACATATATACATAAATACATATATATACCTATATATACATACATATATATTAAACCATGGAATATGAAATACTCACTAGGGTCCTCATCAGTTTTAGTGTGTGCATAGTTGGGTACTGTAGGGAAGAACAACAGAAACATGGTGAAAATATGTCGAAGGACAAACCTTTCTAAATGCACATGGAGAGTCTATATCAATCTGCCAGAGCGTTTTCCTGTATCAGGAAAAGTGAGGAAAAACATCAGAAGAACATCTTTTTTGATAGATATGTTAATTTGTTTATAAGTTCCTTTTTATTAACTCTTGGTATATAAACTCAATGATGAATACAACTATAACTTTGGATGGTTAAAATACACGATCATAAATGCTGATTATATAAATTACGGAGCCCTCTGTTATACGTCTGTAGGCTTCAGGAGACAAACTTCAACTCCCCGATATGTCTTTGGGAGACACACTTAAACCCCTGATTCTACAATAACAAATTACGACACCAGAACAGGGCACACGCTCTGCCCCTGTACCTGATTGGTCCAAACTTATAGCTGACCTCTCACCCAACTCTTGATTGGTGAGTGCCAACCAAATATATGCAAATGACCACATGCAAACGAGCACTCAAACCAGTTTGGCTGTGTTCCAGCCCCACAACCCGAATCATTCAAAACAATACATCTGTGTACGCTTCAGTAATAGCGCATGATACAGAACCTGCCACACCACAGAGCAAACTACCAAATCGCGAGTCATGTGTGACGTCATACTAACAACAAATAAACAATATGTCAACATAAACTAGAGTACGCTTCACGCACGCATCTTATGTGGATTGTACACACATGTACATAGGCCTATAAACAAATGTACGTATACACAAAGAGCAGATAACAGGATCTGGGTTCCTTAGCAACACAAGTCTTCTTGCTGTTTCCGCATGTAAACAAGCACATAAGATATTAATTATGACAGTAGATGTTCAGATAGTAGCCAGGGTCCATGTTTAACAAGATTTTCATGAGACAGAAAGTAAATCTAAACAGCGTTAGCATCGAAACCAAAGTAATTAGCCTAAATTCTCGAATTAACCGGAAATTCCTGTTAAAGCCTTTTGACTCATCTTTTCGAAACTGACAAACGGTCAAATTACATGTTTGTAGCAGCTGGGAGTACATCACATTACCTTCCATGGTTGGTATGTTTTCTTACTGTGGAGTGAGCATGTTGGGTCATTTTCAATATCGATGCTGAGATTAGCCTAGAGCTGCAAACAAACCTAACGTTAAGCCTAGGCAAAGGGCCTAACTGAAAATGGTCTTGAGTACCAATTGTGCGAAAATCTGCTCCGCAGCTTATGCTACTTTTGCCTGGCCTTCTGCAAGTGTGACATTACTTAGCCCATCCTTTGATAGTATGGTCATTTTATTTTAGTTATAAAGTATACATCATAGCCTAACTTCAGGCGTAAGTTAGATCATCTTACGTTGTTTTCCTGGACCCGCCTTTGGTAGCCGTTGGTGTACGTCCCCAGACACAAGCCTTGACTCTATGGGCGGATGGAGGGTGAGCGATTGCCAAAATAACTTTGCACATGCTTGATCTTCTTTACTAGAACCTGAAAACTCTGTTCTTGGTTCTACTGTTGTCATTATGTCATTTAGAACGGAAGAGGCCTGACGCAAAGCTACCCTTTAGAAATCCATCAAAAGTTTTTAAGTAAATAACTTTGGCCTAGTTAGTATGCCGGTTAAATTCATTAGTGACATAGCAACCAAAGAACGCTCAGTCATCTATGGAACGCCATTGGAGTATAGTCTCAGTATGGTATTACGACAATATATTTTTCTACACGGAGTTCTCACTTGTATATACCCATTATAAATAACAATCTTTTCCTTCATGTATTCTGGATTCATACCTTCCAAATTAGCCTACTTATGAATGACTTTTATTTGACAAGAAAAATATCTGAAATGTGGTAATATTTATACTGTGACATCGATTGCTTTTTAGTTCATCGGCATATACATTTGTAGAGATCATCATAGTTCTCTCTATAGTTTCCACCATTCAACCCTTTCACATGTGTTGTATACCAGTACATTCCTGTCATAGTAATTAATTAGTGACATGTAATTACCCGTAGACATATACCTTGCATATATATATCGCTTCTCGGCCTTTTGGCTAAGATCATGTGTAGTATCTGTTCCCTTTCGAGGGGAATGGTGATGCACAACCGACGATGATCACACAGTCACAGTCCCGATGTAAGGGGACTGGGGCTGAGAGCGGATCAGTCGTTTGGTAGTTTGGTTTTCGTGCCCAGGTTCTTTCCTGGGTGACTTTTTCTTAAAAAGTATATTCTAGTATAGTGTCATTGTTACTTACCTGTAGGTAAATACTTACAGTCCTGTAATAAATGCTTTAGGTATTGTTTTCTTTATAGTTGTTTCTGGGGTGAATCTTCCTGCATTTAAGGGACTCCTATGTTTTGATTGGTTACTGTTTTGTATTATCATTTTGATTGGTTAAAACTCTGATGACCAGCCAGGGTCAGACTGGTCATCAGGTTTTTGTAAATAGTGTTATAGAAAATAAAGCAGAGTTGCACAGAACCCCAGAGTGTGCAGGTGTCTGTTTCATTCTTTGAGTTTTCCCACTAGGTCTCTACACATTAACAAGGATCGACTATATCATTGAGGAGATGAGCCAACATAAACGTACTAACCATAGAGGGGCGTGTAGTACATACATGATGAACATACATGATTTAGATTATCTTGTAGACAAGGTTTTCTTTCGGTAATATTCTGTCTTTCAGAGGTGCACTTGGGGGAGGGGGCAGGCTGAGCCCCCTTGATTATATTTTGGGTCCGAACCCCATCCCCTTCACCCCAAGAACCATCCGCGGGTTCGCCCTACCAGGGTTGACCCAGCCGTTCCGAAACCACAGTTTCAACCTGTCAAATCTTAAATTCAACACGAACTGCATGGGTATCGATGTAATGGAACCTTAACACAATCCAGTATGGGTTGTTTCTGATTTCAAAATTAAAATAAAATAGAATGAAATATATATAAGACCCGTTCCTTACTTTAGTTGGACAAGTTTTACACACTGAATTCACGACACCTTCCATATACCCCGGTGCTCAACGTGTGTGGACTCCGACTCTCTACTCAGCCAAACATAAATATGTTAAATATTAATATATTTGAATGATTTTGTTCATGCGCTAAAAGCGGAAACAGTGAGAATCGCAAGTTCATTTTTGTGACATGTTGATGATAAATACGTTCTGGCAGGAACAACCTTGATTTTGCTTCGTTTTGACGACGAAGACGCGTGATCACAACCGACTGACCCGTATGTATAAAATCAAAGATTTCAGGTAGTTGCTTTTAAGATCACGTATTAACCGTACGTTTAAAGTTAAAGAGAGTAATTCAGCTCCTCTTAGATATATAGTGTCATGGTTGTCTCTTTTGGGAAATGGCCCATCCACTAAAAATTTCTAAAAAAATGGCCCTGGTTTATACGCACATCAAAGCATCACTATTTAATATTTGGACGATAGGCAGTGGCGTATCCAGGATTTTCTAACCCGGGGGGCGCGAATTACTATCTAAGCGGAGCGCCACCATCGGTTGGCGCGCAGCGTACAAGAAAATTTCTGGTTTTGATACCACCCAGATCACCGGAAATGGCACTCATCGGGCTTGAAAATGACCAACCAGATGTACACTTTTTGCCTGAGAACCAAGTATTTCCGAATAGTTTTTTCCATCCATAACCTTTTTGAAGATTGTCACCAGTCACACATCATGTTCGACCTGATCGCATCTCATGTGGATCATTGCTTTTGTAGGTTATTCTACGTCGCGGCCTACAATACCCTACAGCCCCACTTTTGAAGGTTTTAAGCCCATTATTTGTTCAGAATTTGAATAATAAATTCACAATTCTCGTGAATAAATTCACTTAAAAACATACCCATAATGTTGCACAAAATGTCATCTATGGACAA